>CM067299.1:22768778-23038778 GCA_034231615.1 Meghimatium bilineatum
TGGATCCACGTGCCAGCAGATTATCCGAAACAACTGAGAAAGGCTTTGAAAGTATTGACAATTAATATATGGCAACTGACAATAAATAACGTATTATAAAAACAGTAAAACATTAAAAATGTGGCGGTGGTTGCTATGGAATCTGCACGATTTTGAGCAAGAACGCAGAAGAAGAAGTGAAAGATTGCAATCAAGATTAGAACCCTATCCGTGCAATGATACTTAGTGATAGTATTTTAGATTTTTAGGTAATTAAGTGAAACGGAACACATTTAGTAGCGTCAAATTGCGGTCACCACCTGGCACATCATGACCTTTGTTATGGGCGCCCATGATTAGAAATGAAAGATTTCGTTTTTAATCTTGGCAATAGTTCATGTGTGCAAGCACCCCCGAAGTTGCATGTGTCGAGCCATTGGCGGACATAATGATACGAGTTTGAGAACGAATATTAAACAATTGTCTGCTAGCTGTCAACTGACAATAAGTTACGTATTAAGTTACGTATTGTAAAAAATCTAACAGAAAATCATTAGAGATGTCACCGCGGTTGTCACGGGATCTGCAGAATTTTGAGGAAGTACGCAGACAAAGGGGAAAAAGAAGTGAAAGGTTGCAATAAAGATTCGAATGCGATCCGTGCAATATTATACTATATAGCTGACACATTATATAATATTGAGTAGAATATATTCTAGTTTGAAGAGACTACCTTAGTTAATAGAGAGTATTTTAGTATGTAGATGCTGTTCAAGGTGTAGAAAATGTAATTAGTGCATATACCATTTTAGCTTGTAGAGAATTTCCCAGCTTGTGAGATATTATCTCAATATCTTTGTAGATAGTATCCTAGTTTGTAGATACTATCTTAGCTGATATATCATATACTAGTGTTGCAGATACTATATTTGTTGATATATGATATCCTATTTTGTTAGATGTCTTAGAAGAGTCTTAAATATTGTTTGGAAAGAATTCATGTCAAACATGCAATTAAGAAAAGACACCAATCAGCAATGTTTCCACTATAATAAGAAGAAAACGATGTACTTAGAACAACTGAAAACAGACTGTCACTACAAGCATTAAAATCGGTACCAGATGGAAAAAGACAAAGTGAAAGACCAAGAAAGACCCTTCACACAACAACCACCACTATGGGTCTCAACAACATACAGAAATTACACACAGTAGCGTCACATCGCTCGAACTGAAAGCTCTGGTTTGTGCCGTATGTATCGTGTTCAGCGCTGCAGGAAGATAGATAGATAGATATTTTTGTAGATACTACCTTAGTTGATATTCGTATCAATCCTAGATTGTTCTAGTCGATAGTGTTCTACGAGAACTTATCCGATATTCTAGTTCACAGATAATATTCTAGTTTGTAGATAATTCTCTAGCTGTAGATCATATTCAAGTTCGCAGATAACATTGTATGTCTAAGATAAAATCCTTGCTTATAGATGATATCGTAGTTTGCGTATAACTTCTACATTTCATATCCCAAGTCTCGACCTCAATTTCCAGCCAACACGAAAATACAGTCAAAATCCACATGAATGATAATGAAAGTCTATCCCTTGTGTTTCCGGCTCAAATACTAGGAGGAATAAAGATACAAGAAAATGCCATCATTTGAGTGAAAGATCTTATTGTATGATTCAAAACATGAACGCTGAGGAGGGAGTAGCTGGTGAGAGAATTCTTAATAAGCGAAATGGGATGGGATATATGTTTATGTTTGACTGGATAGGAAAAAAGAGAGGTGGTGAAGAGAGAAAAGTGACTAGAGATAGAGTTAGCCGAATTTTAGAATGTTGTGTTTCCAAAGTTTGTTATTGTCACAACAATTATTCTGTTTATGATTGATTGTTCTAACCTTACCGCTGTATAATTTTTGTTTGGGTTTTCTATTAAAGTGGCAGATTATCACATGGAAGGTTTTATGATCTCACCAACGACCTATCAGATCAATATGCTTAAAGTCTCAAGGTTTCACTAATGACCTATCAGATCAATATGCTTAAAGTCTCAAGGTTTCACTAATGACCTATCAGATCAATATGCTTAAAGTCTCAAGGTTTCACTAATGACCTATCAGATCAAAATGCTTAAAGTCTCAAGGTTTCACTAATGACCTATCAGATCAATATGCTTAAAGTCTCAAGGTTTCACTAATGACCTATCAGATCAATATGCTTAAAGTCTCAAGGTTTCACTAATCACCTATCAGATCTACATACGGAAGGTATGATGGTCTCCCCAATGACCTATTAGATCAGAATACATAATGTCTGATATTAGCACCAGTTACTTAATGGTCAATCAGAGCAACATGTAGAATGTCTGATGGTCTCACCAATGACCTAATGACCAATCAGATCAACATGCGAGAACTCTGATTGTCTCACCAATGGCCTATCAAATCAAGCACACAGCTACAGTAAAATACTAGTAGATAACATGCCTGTGATGATTTTATCTGTGTGCAGATATTCACAAATATCTCGCTGTTAACATCGTGCTCTCGCAATGCTAGTTAAAATGATCTTGCGAGCACTAACGAATGCGAGTTCCCATAATAATTCAAACTTTCTTACACAAAAAGTGAGAAAAACATTGTTACCATCCAGGATTATGTGACAGATAAACGAGGGTCGTTTGGTGAAGAAGACTATATGATCAGTTGTCACGTTCACTTTTATTTTCACTTTCCAATTTCTAATTTCATCACTGTTCCCTCACATTCTGTATTACATGTGGGTGGTGCTCGACGTCTGAAAAAGTTGAGGGCCCTACAGTCTAGTGGAAGAATTAAATTGTTATTAACCCCCCACCCATCCCCTGATTCTATTAGCTGGCAGTTGGAATCTTACGTGTGTGAAATAACGCCATGGAGAAACCGCTTAATTTTATAAATATTTACAATAGTTCTATTGCTCGTCATTTCTGAGGATCAAACAATGTAGCAGACACGTGAGCATCTTCGTCTTCTGTATTCGTTCACAAACTAAACTACTACTGGTTAAATCTGTTGCATATCCTAAATAGGATATACCCATCAATCGTGACCCTCGAAAGTATAAGACCTACTGTCTAAAGTCTGCTTAATGACTCAGTTGACTAGTCTTATGATTTTCATTAGTCACTATGGTTATAATTTGTCGTCTAACACCCAATGAAAATCAAGGAAACAGTCACATTAGTCATTTTAAAAGTCGTAATTACCTATTCCTTTTCTTGTCTAATATAAATAAACTGTTACACATCAACCCAGAATTTTGTGACTGTATTGTATGTTCTTGGCGATATTTACGGTCAGTTATTTGTTACCGCTTTCTGAACTATCATGATTCAAAATTACTTTCGGCGGGTTTGGAACTCGGTACCTTGACAGTTAAATATCTGGTTCTACTGGCTCACAGGATGTAAAACGGGCACGACGTAGTGCTGCTATTCTTTACTCTTGTTTTAGACACGACAAGATATTATGTTTCCTTGAAGTAAATATGCTGTTTATCTTAAACATTAAATGTAGGGTTTGAACCTCTGAATCCCTTACTTTTCTACTGTACTACATGCAATTAAATACAAATTACGACATAAAAAAAACAGTAGATATTCCACACATGCAATTCCGCGTATACTAACAGTTACAAGCAATCTTTCAAACAAACATACATTAAAACATGCTCGCAAACATACAAACACACACTGATTCGCTTAGCATACGTACTTAAATTCGATCTAAATTATGTAAACACTTTACAACCTGCAGCAAGAAACATATAATTCTTAGAATTTTTCTCTTTCTCTCTTTTCAGTTTCTCTCTTAATATACTGCATTTTCTTTCTCTCCATTGAACACACGCGTGTTCAAACAAAATCCTTGCCAATAAATCAAATGTTAAAAAATGTTAACAGGTCGCTCTACCACGTTCTAATCATAATCCTAATTAATCGAAAGAAACTGACGCACACAGCAGCACGCACAATGATCGTTGCATAAGCCATGTTAAGTGAACAGATTTATCATAGCAGACTTATAGTCTCTCTCTCTCTCCCTCTCTCTCTCTTTCTCTCTCTAAATTTATCTCTTAAGATGAGGTACGCTATTTTCAGCCTAATTTGGTTATATTATAAGCTTTTCGTTAGAACAAATAATAGGGGTTGCGACATATAACGAGTCCTCGGCAATATAGTCCGGTGAACTCAAATCATCCTTCAGCAGGGAACGCAATTTGATTTTTCCTGTGATTTTTATTGGTCACTGCGTGTATACCATGTATTGAAAACAAATGAAAATCACTGGAAAATTTAAAATTCTGCTCCTTAGAAGGATGATACCCAATGTGTTCGAAGGATTGTAGTGGGTCTCGCTATTAACTTGACTATGTCGGTGATCTTAGTTATAACTTAAGTTTTTATAACTTTGAGAGAGAATACTCTGAAAAAGCGAATATTTTATTTTCGCTATTTCTTTCGACTTTATAAGCATATGACCATCTGTTATCTAATTGTTGGTTGCCGTAAATACCATCAGAAATTTCTAGCAATTAGCACTTCTTCGTTTCTTCAGTAGTGTCTCTAGAACTATCCTTAATACTCAGGAGATTCCGACTTTTGGCGTAAATCAATGCTCAGTGATGAAACCTTCTCTCAGAGTGTTTTAAATGATTCTATACATTCATATTTCAGCCCAATTTGTAATACTTGTTCCATACTCCCATCTCAAACTTTATTCTACATTTAGTCATTACTTCAGTTCTTGCTTCGTCCTACCCATACGTATTTTGTTAATCAAAATATATCTATTGTGGTGAGGTTTTGCACTTTACAACAATGTTCGTTGTCCACATTGGTTATATCAGACATGGACAACCATAATAATAGTGAAGTTCGCGGTTCTGGTAGTACATCTAATATGTGTTTTTAATACTTTACTCGATGCGTTTCCTGGCTATTTGTTTTTCTTTTTTTCTTGTGGATTCCAGAACAGCGCTAATTTTACAATGTTTTCCGAGTGTCTTCTTAACATATATTCTGTACATAATTCAACATTTCGTAATCATCTACTACACGGTGTAGATATTTGGACACACTTCGATATTGACTACATATATACTTCGATCATTGTTTCACATTCCTAAGAGTTGTTTCCCTAGAATATTTTAAGCTCTGTAATGTGAACATGAACAGTGCTGTTCTTACTCGCCGTATTATCTTGTGATTGTTCCTATAAAGTTCATATGTTTGAAACGTCAATTATTGCGTGCCATTATGTATGTGTACCTTCATCACCATGTTTTATAATTTCCATGTAAAGGAAGATGTTTGTGAAAGGATTCGTAAATCGTTCATGATAATGCATGATATTTAAGACATTGCGCACGTATTGGTATGTGTAAAATAAATGTCTTTTAACAAAAATGTACATAATCATTGGTTCGCATTTGTAAAAAATACATTTTTCTTATTTAATTTTACTTCGCTTATACTCAGGTGACATATGTCTATTCTTTTCAGAACGTGTTTTGTTCTGAGATTCTCGCAATTCTTGACGATTTAACATTCTGTATCCAAGGGCATGATTAAGTAATCTGAGATACCTCATAATCATTGTCATCTTTGGCTTTCCTTATCCCGATTACAAGTAGTCATAGCTTCCATTAGAAACTTTGGCGACACTTACCCATGTACCAGCAATCATAGCTCCCATTACACATTTGAGCGACTCGTATCCCTGTTACTGTGTACGTAAGAAATAAAGTAGAGATGTGTGCAGGTGTTCAGGAGCCATTGCTTTCAATAGTGAAACGACGAAAACTAGCATGGTTCGGACATGTATGCAGGCACGATTCCTTGTCAAAAACAATACTGCAGGGAACTGTAGAGGGTGGAAGAAGCAGAGGAGGACAAATAAAGACACGGACAGACAATATCAAGAGTGCCTTCAAACGCTTCTTCTGTTCTTCATCTTTGTTTGCGCCAGTCTAGATTTTTCCATATAACACCTTTTTTGGAAAAAGATCTTTTGTGCGGACGATGTGTCCAGTCCAGCGTGTCTGTGCTTTCATCAACATTATGGGTATACTTTAAGATTTAGATTTCCTCAGTACTTCACCTGGAGTATACTGTCCATGTCTTACATGTTTAAATGAGTGATGGAATCACTTCTAGTACTCTAAACTATGAGTTTGGTGGTAGTCGTTATTCCCCACCTATCCCATATTTATTTGCACTCTTCCAAATGTGGCACTAGTTTTTTTTCTGTTGTTTACCCCAGTATCAATGTTCTCAGCTTGTGAGAGAGTGATGTCCAGGTAGGTGAAACCATTGACTATTAAACATTCTGCTTTGATACTTAAATGGGAATTTAAATGGGGATTATTTGGTGTGGGTTGAAACATATCTGTTTCTTAAATTGACGGCGAAGCCCATAACTGTAGCAAACTGATATATATATTTCGCAGTGGAACTGTTGTTGTTGTTCGTCCATCACAAGTGATGATGACCATTTCTTACATCCACTTTTGAAAATTCAATTTTAGTTATGTCCTCAATAATGAGTTCTTAGATGGCTAATGAGCCCTATTCGAGCTGTAAATGTCATTGGACAGTTCGGACATGGAATGACGACAGTAGACGGATCTTGGTCTATCCGTGCTTTTCTAGCTGCTCTCCGCTGTTGAGCTGCTGCATTTATCCTCTTTCCACAATATGATGCGCTCTTATTGATTTTAGAACGCCATGTAGATCTATTTTGTGCAAGTTCTTCCCAAGTGGAACAGTTAATAATATATGAAATGCAGTACGTAAAAAAGACTCGTCGGTGTTACCAGATTAAACAGATTACGGAATAATGACAGACATAAGACATAGAAAGACACTTGTTATATCGAGAGACTATTGATATATCGAGAGACAGCAAATACACTGTACAATAGCTTGGACATCTTATGATAATGGAATACACGCAGATCAACATATGATCGCATATAATTAAATTTAAACAATTTACAGAGTGACAGATCAATACAAAAATTGGATAGATATAATCAAACACTGTGAACACACATGATATAGTGAAAACTAGGCGACACATCTGGCTTAAGAAAGAAAGTTTTCACTCCTATGTTTAAAAGCAAGCGTGTATAAGTAGTATAGTAAGTCACCTACACGTGACAAGGCAATAGACACTTGGTTGTAGCACATATCCTTGATCAACTAAATGTTAGTGTAAATGGTTATCAGTCATTGAATTGAATAATATAATTAGAAAGTATTGAGAAATTATTCAAATACACAGAATGTAGCGAGAAGATGTTTAAATTCTCGTCTGCTACCTTCTGTCTTCCTTGAACAATCACATAGTAAAGACACCCATGCCACAAGTCTCGTTGTCCATGAAAAGTTTAGAAAGAACTAGTACAATGAGATATCTGAATATGTTTTTTTGACAGCAGGCTGGGTGTAGGCAACATTTTGACCACGTTATCATAATGGCAGACAAAGGCTTAGCAGCAATGAAGATTATGGCTGCTGTGCAGTGTGAGCAAAGATTGTTATTTCATTTTTACTAGGTCTTGGTTGTGGCTGTGGTGGTGTATACACTGGCAATTCTGACTCTTAGCCAAACTCAGATCGAAAGACTGGATAGAATCCAGAATGCAGCAATGCGTATCATACTTGGGTGCACAAGATACACATCGACAAGAGCTATGCGATACCTACTTGACTGTCCAACATCTGAGCACATATTACAGTATTGCCGTACAGGGGCGTACCTTTAAATACATGCAGATAAGTAACACCGTTGCATTCCGAAATAGAGAAAGTTAACGGCAGCAGACCAAGAGAGGGAGGTCGTGGAGGTCTCTCCTTGAGTGTATCCGCCATTACTCTTCTGCTGACAGTACCGGTCCTATGCTGGTTGACCTTCATATTTCTGCGTCCTCCAAACTGTTCACTTCTAGCAACACATCATTTTAAACCTTGATCTTTAATCATGGTCATTGAAAAGGAATCATCATCCACATTAGCCTCACTCTCGCGGGATATATCTCTTAAGGAGTTCAAAACGTCAGCACAATCCATTGCCCCATCATCCTGTGCCACAATCGCGCATGACGCCAGTTGATCTGTTCTTTCATTGCCTCGAACACCCACATGTCCCGGCACGAAAATAAATGTAACCACTTTCAGCCTCGCCTTTCTCAAGGCCTCAATCCACTGTTCGCGAACGAGACCCACTTGTACGTTCCTAATCGTACTCATAGAGTCACTCATGATGCAGACCTGTGTGACCATCTGTGTGCATACCCACTCAAATGCCCTGGTCACCGCCATAGTCTTCATGGTCATGCTACTCGTAGTGACCGCAAAGGCACCACTCTCCTCATTGATCGTTTGACCTGCGCACTGAACTGTAAAGGCCCAAGCACTGCGAACATGTATAATCTGTGCTGAGGGCGTCATACAAAGCATGTGCAGATTGCAGGATGTCGCAGCAGGTGCGGAATGGAAAAGTCTACCCACAGATATCGAAACTTGTTTGAGAGTAGTAATATTACTTAGCAGGGAATGCAGAAAATGGTGTCCCACAGCTGTGGAGAAAGAAGTACTGGCTTTGGTCAGTGAGAATACCAAAGAGAGGGATATGATTATATACCCTGATGGATCTATGATTAGACATGTTCGCAGGGCTTGGGCCTTCACAGTGCAATGCGCAGGTCAAACGATCAATGAGGAGAGTGGTGCCTTGCGGTCACTACGAGTAGCATGATCATGGAGATTATGTCGGTAACCAGGGCATTTGAGTGGGTATGCACACAGAAGGTCACGCAGGTCTGCATCTTGAGTGACTCTATGAATACGATTAGGAAGGTACAAGTGGGTCTCGTTCGCGAACAGCGGATTAAGGCCTTGAGAAAGGCGAGGCTGAAAGTGGTTACATTTATTTTCGTGCCGAAACATGTGGGTGTTCGAGTAAATGAAAGAACAGATCAACTGGCGTCATGCGCGATTGTAGCACAGGGTGATGGGGCAATGGATCGAGATGCCTTTTGAACTCCTTACGAGATACAGCACTCGAGAGCGAGACTAATGTGGATGATGATTCCTTTTCAATGGCCAGTATTAAAGATCAGGGATTGAAATGCGGTGTCGCTAGAAGTGAACATTTTGAAGCGCGCAGAAGAATGATGGTCAACCAGCATATGACCGGTATGTCAGCAGAATTGTAATGGCGGTTATACTCAAGGAGAGATAGGAGCATCTATGGACGTATCCAGTTTGCGGTCAAGATAGTCCGACGACTAACTAACTAACTAACCTTCTGATTGTCAATCATTTAATAGCACATCTTTACCGTTAATTATCGCTCTGAATGGTGACCGGTGATTATGAGACCTATTGTCTAATGGGAAAACATAAATCTAAATTGACTCATTTAACTTTTCCTATTGATTCCATTAGTCACTATGATTATACTTTGTGTCGATAGACAATGAACATCAGAGAACATGTCAAATGAGTTATTTTAGTAGACTGTTTACCCATTAGTCAATATGTCTTATGCAACCTTATGTCACAGAAAAGTGCTTATAGTACCCTTAAGTCGGCTTTGCGGGTCATTAAAAATGGCCGGGCCAAATGTATTTTGATCATCTCTCATCTATAGATTTATAGTATATAGGTAATATATATCTCATCAGTATATACAGGTACATACATATATGTTGTTGGGAAAAATCTCAGTATATACAGGTGTGTCATGTGACGTATTCCTTCCAGAACGTTGTCTTCCCAATGAACTCTCTGAACCTCTCTCTGTCTTGGGCGATGTGGCTTGCATTTTCTAGCGATGTATACATGTTATCTTTAATGTCGTCTGTCCATCGTCTTCTTGGTCTGCCCTTTCTCCTCTACCCAGGTACTCTTCCCTCCATTATTTGTCTTTCTAAACAGTTATGTCTCTTTATATGACCAAACAGGCGTAGTTTTCTTTTTGTTATTGTGTTTAGTAACCAACACTCCGGAATATTCAGTGTGTGTATAATATCTGAATCTGAAGAATATACAGGTACATACATATATGTTGTTGGGAAAAATCTCAGTATATACATGTACATACATATATGTTGTTGGGGGAAATCCTTTCATTCCAAATACTTTTACTGTTAAAATATTAGCACAAAATATAGACTGTATTTGCGCTCATGAACATGTCAACTCCGATTGTGATTATGTTATTCTCAAAGTATGAATTATGCAGGCAATAGCTAGAGGGTAGGAGGATTGCTTGAATTCGATATCCAGTCATGTTGGCGACACTCGGTTGTAAATATTTAGTGGGAAAGAAAAATGAATCACGGCAATTACAGATCATACAATACGATTAACGTGGATATTCACTTTAAAAGAGGAATGAAGTGTTGCTATGCTGTGGTCATCTACATTTTCTTCCGCGCGTTTTCTCAAAATCCTGCAGAATAACAGGACTTACTCCCAAGAACGGAATTCGTTGTGTCATATTTTGTTTTTCGTTTCCCGTTTGTATTCCATTCTCGATAAAGGTCCCTGATGAACCGCAACGTAGAAAAATTTCTTGTTCTTTTGTTTATTGTTCTTTCTTATTTGACATTGGTTATACTATTTGTTAGTTAGATTATCTAGTAACGATATCATATTGATATAGTATTTATCGCTTTATGTTTTACAGCCTGGCTCTGATATCTGCATAAATTCCCTCCCCATACATGCGACGTCAGCGTGGCTTCTGAGTCACTGTGACCAGTAAATTTCATCGTACAAACTTCTTTTATCGCTCTATACGACAAGAAAAACAAGTCACTAAATTGCTATTCTATTCTTCGCTTTCGTGACTCGAGTACAATTTTGTGTCTCTTTCCCATCGTCGTATTGGATTACATTTTCCATTGCCGTATTGGACTGCCATTTTTATCGTCGTATTGTACTGTCTTTTCCATTGCCGTATTGTACTGTCTTTTCCATTGCCGTATTGTACTGTCTTTTCCATTGCCGTATTGGACTGTCTTTTCCATTGCCGTATTGTACTGTCTTTTCCATTGCCGTATTGGACTGTCTTTTCCATTGCCGTATTGTACTGTCTTTTCCATTGCCGTATTGTACTGTCTTTTCCATTGCCGTATTGGACTGTCTTTTCCATTGCCGTATTGTACTGTCTTTTCCATTGCCGTATTGGACTGTCTTTTCCATTGCCGTATTGTACTGTCTTTTCCATTGCCGTATTGTACTGTCTTTTCCATTGCCGTATTGTACTGTCTTTTCCATTGCCGTATTGTACTGTCTTTTCCATTGCCGTATTGGACTGTCTTTTCCATTGCCGTATTGGACTGTCTTTTCCATTGCCGTATTGTACTGTCTTTTCCATTGCCGTATTGCACTGTCTTTTCCATTGCCGTATTGTACTGTCTTTTCCATTGCGGTATTGGACTGTCTTTTCCATTGCCGTATTGGACTGTCTTTTTCATTGCCGTATTGTACTGTCTTTTCCATTGCCGTATTGGACTGTCTTTTCCATTGCCGTATTGGACTGTATTTTCCATTGCCGTATTGGACTGGCTTGTGGATCTTAGTGCCGGACTACCTTTTCCATCGTCTTTTTTGGACTGCCTTTTCTATCGCCGTATTGAACTTCCATGTCCCCTATATGACAATGCTTCCCATTACAAATTTCTCAAGCTGTTATGCATCTTTATATGTTAATTTGTTAAGATGCTGATTTAGGATCCAGGCTTCGCCCACCTTGAATGTTCATACACCTCGTTGTTTATCTTTCTGTGTGTTTCTGTTGACTAATACCTTTCTCAATATTCATATAAGTAAAATAAGGTAATTTTAATTATAAACCAGCGTCAAAGCACAAGTTCCCAGTTGCTTACTCAGTGGTTGACTAGAAACCACATGATTAGTCTCGCTTACCGCACTTGCTCAGTAGCGATAGTGCCATTCCTCGAAATTCCCAGAGTATAATCCCTGGTATCTTACTTCCTGGTGGCTGGGTCAACGTCGGGAGTAATTTTTATTTTCAACCACGATTAACTAGTGTGTATAAAATCCTAACCGGCCAGCGGGCGAATGACTTAACATAATAGAACAACAGATTCCAAGAAGGTAAAAATCAGTAAAACCAAGAATTACAGACCAGCGGATGAATGACTTAACATAACACAACTTTCGCCCGTGTGTTGCCGGGGCCCGAAAGGGGAGCAAAGAATAGATACACTGTTTGCCTTCCACACATGACGTAAAAGGCGACTAAAGAGGTTATGGGATGGAGTTGGCTGTCCCATCCCATATATGGCCAGTGACCCAAAGCCATGCTGAAGACGGATGGGTGAGGCCGAAAGGCGCAGATATCGCAGCAATGCTGTAAACCATGACACAACGCATTCCGTTCTCAGGACTACATCCTGCTAATCTGCCGGAGTTTGAGAATGAACGCAGAAGAAGAAGAAGAAGAAGAAAATAACACAAACACAGCTTCCAAGAAGAATCATAGTAAGCAGTATTTTTTATTATTACACGTCGTAGCGATTATTGCACTAAAATTACCTTCAATACAATATTGAAACTACAATATTGTGTTTCTGTTCTTTATTCTTTTTTGGATACGTTAATCGACGATTTAGCAAATTGTCATTGTGAAACTTCCAGTGTATTTGTAACGGATGTTATAGTTCTAAGAAATACTCATTGGTAAGACTTCAAATCAAACGACATAGTAAGGGTAGAGACAAAACAAGAATATGTGAAGAACAACATCAGAAAACGCCGCTGGACATACATCGGCAACATAGTGAAGAACAGAGTGAAGAAAAACAGAATTCCACGACAGGTTTTCATGTGGACACCAGACGGGTAAAAGAAAACAGGGAAGACCAAAAACAACGCTCAGAAGAACACTTATGAATGAATTAAAATCAACAGGCATAAATGCATGGGGAACTATGACATCCGCCCTACGTGCCAAATTTGGCAATAGAGGAACTAACTAACAATATTGAATGTCTATATATTCACTCATTAGGACTAGAAAACGAAGCATCGATATAACAATAGTCACGATTGTTTCTACTGCACATTTTGATATCGATGCTTACCCAATGTTTATATGCCTATTTGGTACGTTAACAGTGTTACCTTAGCATATTGACAAATCATATTTTTTGATTTTATTACGGTTTTCTTTGAACATAACTAGGATAATAATTCAATAAACATAGTTCATTTATTGATGAATAACTCCTTTCTATCTGCTCTGACAGGGATTGAGCGATGCTAGGCGTTATGTTTGCATACTGACACTGAATCCATTTTCGGCTTTAACAATTATACGCTATATATTGATTGTCTTCCTTATTATCAAAAATGTATTTTATGACATCAGTTTATGCTGTATGATTCTGACAAAGACACAACAGATGACGTTTGAGGAATAATAATTGTATCAATATTTTGTACCACCTGTATTATGATATATTACATAATTGTTCAGTTTGGGAAGGGAGATGAACTGATTGAGTAATTAAAAATGGTTGTAATAAACATATTGCACAACAACAATCTGCAGGCAGAGAGGAACGAAAAGTTATATAAAACGTGCACATGATGCCAGATTACAGTCTATTTATTAACAGATCAGAACTTGCATTTATTTATGTTCATTTAGTTTCACTATGACGTATACAAGAGCCATATTCATGATACAGGTAATGTTACAATCCTGTGGGACTAGGTTACCACAATTCGTGTTGCGAGGAGGGGAAAGATCAGGAATGGTATAACGACAAAGTAAAAAATAATAGCAGTCCAATGGCTGTACACACTTAATATGAAGAAAGAACTACTAAGAGAAATAAAGATCAGGCAAATAAAATACTTTGGACACATTAAAAGACATGACACCCTATTGAAGACCTTACTTGAGGGTAAAGTCAAAGGGAAGCGAGCAAGAGGTAGGCAGAGATACAAGTGGGAGAGTAACATTACACGATGGACAGGCTACAGTCTAGCAGAGTGCACCACCAAGACAAGAGACAGGAGATGTTGGAGATACGTTGCAGCCAACCTTCGTTGCGATGAATGGCTGTACGGCTAAGAGGACAGATAACAGCACAAGATGCTACAAGCTAGTCTGTGATTCTTTGAACATACTGTAGAAGACTCTTTGTGTCTGAAATTGGTCTTGTTAATCATATCCATCATGGTCATTAATCGTATATCATATTTCTTATAGTGCAACACTAATACTATTGTCTGGATAGACGAAAATGTGCTTACTATTAGTCTCATAATAACAATTGATTGTGTATGTGTATGAGGGATGTTCAAGTATTATCCGAACATATGGCTCAATGCATTTAATTACATGTACGTCTGAAAATGCAATCACAAGGTCCAATACTTTAATTAATCACTTGTAGGTCTGAAAGTCTAATCATATGTTCCATTACATTTAATTATATACCTTTAGGTCTGAAAGGCTAATAATATGGTCAAATGCATTTAATTACTCCTTTGTAGGTCTGATAATCCAATCATATGATCAAAATGCATTGAATTACTCATCTGTAGCTCTGAAATTCTGATCATGTGGTCCAAATATATTTAATTACTCACCTGTACGTCTGAAAGTTCAATCATTTGGTCCAATACATTAAATTACTCACCTGTAGGTCGGAAAATGTAATCATACGGTCCAATACACTCAATTACTTACCTGTAGGTCTGAAAGTCCAATTATATTGCCCCATACAGTTCATTAATTATATGGCGATATATGGAAGGGAAGCATGGACACTAATTAAAACAGTGGCCAAGAGAATAACATCATTTGAATTAAATTATTGAAGAGTTCTGAGAATACCATGGACAGCGAAGAAAACAAACCCGGAGGTGTTACGAACAATTAACGTCCAGGAAGGCTGGATTCTGAACACCATATTAAAGAAAAAGCTAGTTGTTTCGGTCATATTAAGAGATACGACGGCATGGAGAGAGTGTTACTGAAGGGGATGATAGAAGGCAACAGGGGCAAAGGCCGACCAAGAATGCCTGCATATGTCATTGAAAGATGCAGGAGAACTTGCTCAAGACCGCGGAGAATTCAAGAGATCCATAGGAAAGATTACGTTCTGGAAAGAATATGTCACTTGATGATGATGATGCAGTTCATTAGTCTTTTGTAGGCTAGAAAGTCTAATTATATGGTCTCTATTGTCTTTTCCCAGGTGGTTTGCTATCCACTCTTGCCGTTAAGCGTAGGGGGTGATTGAAGCTAGAGTTTGTGTTCCAAGGTCAGGTATGTTGCCTCGGCTGTGATTTGACCGTTCTTGTTCAAGATGACCCTAACGTTTTCTATTAATCTTTTCCATGGTCTTTCTCTGGCTTTATACCCTGATATCATTTGGTTATATGCCTTCACGGGTAACTTGTCGTGATGTGGCCAAAACACTTGACCTGTTGACTATGTACTCTTTGCAAGCGATTATGCCTATTCTTTCCCTGATATCTTCATTACGCAATCTGTCGAGCCTGGTGACCCCTGCAGCTTTCCTCAAGCATTTCATCTCACATGTCACTATCTTTCTGTAATATGAAGATGAGAGAGACCAGGTTTGGCACTGGTAACACAGTGTTGGTAGGAATATACTGTAAATCAATTGTCTCTTAACTTCCATCTCGATCTTGGGATGAAGAAGTAGTGGTGACAGTTGGTATGTTACGACATTTGTCTTTTGACATCTCTCTCTCTTCCAATACTTCCATTTTCTGTGAAAATACTACCGAGATATTTTAACTCTGTTACTTGTTTTACTCCAATATTGTCTACCGGTATGTTTAGTGGGCTCTGTGTTCTGCATATTTTCATAGTTTCCGTCTTTTGTGTATTGATCTTCATTTTGTATTTTCTACATGTTGCAGATAGTGAGTTAACATGATTTTATTGTAGTTCTTCCTTTTCGTATATGAGGCTCTCGTCGCCTGATCAGAAAAGCAGTTCATTACTTCATTGTTTTGTTGCTTTGAGTTATCTTTTTCTGAGTTGGTGATGTTGTCCTGTGAACTTTTTGCCTCTTTTATTATTCTATGTATATATTGAATATATTATATGGTCAAATACATTTAATTACTCACCTGCAGGTCTGAATGTCCGATTATATGGCCCAATTTATTTAATTACTCATTTGTGGGTCCGAAAGATCGATTATATGGTCCAATACATTTAAGTACTCACGTTTCCTAAAATATGATCGAACATATTAAATTACTCACCTGTAGATTTGAAAGACTTATCACCTTTAAAACGTTCCCTTTGTGCTTGACCAAGTAAGCACACACTTTTCCTGTGTTTTTACAGTTTTCTGAAGAATTACATGATTACTTTATTGAGAATATAACACAGGTCTACCGACTCCCTCTGCACAATGTCTCATTGGTATCCATAAATTATATACAAAATATTTAGCAACATTTTCCCCACGCCTTGTGAACATCTATAAATTGCTTTTTGACTTCAAGTTTTTTGAAAATATTCATATTTCATATTCCAAAAATTCAACTCGTGTAAACAAAAACTATTTTTGATGTCAAATTTCGTCAAACTTCCTCATCGTGCCACGAACTGTCACATTTGTTACGACTCCCCTCGTAATTGTTGACGTAACTTACGGACAACCCATATAGTGGCTCAAATGGGCATGTTTTCATTTTCTTTATCTTGGGAAGAAGTAAAATTCAGAGCAGGTCTATACAATATGGATCCATACGAAGCACAGGATGTTGTGTCAAGAAAATCCGAATCAAGACGTGAAGAATAGGCGGGATCTCATGATGAATATGTGAGCTAAGTACAGTGTAATTTTATTTTACCTGAATTACATCTGATCTGTTTCCACTTCTTCTGTGCTATTGTCCCACTTTTCTTAG
Organism: Meghimatium bilineatum; assembly: GCA_034231615.1. Lineage (NCBI taxonomy): Eukaryota > Metazoa > Mollusca > Gastropoda > Stylommatophora > Philomycidae > Meghimatium > Meghimatium bilineatum. The sequence goes on from CM067299.1 coordinate 22,785,759, forward strand.
CACTTTCGTATTCCCCTCACTCCTTATTTTCCCATGTCATCTCTGCTTTCTCCGTCTCCCCTCGCTACTGTCCGTCCTCCCTCTTTTTCCTTCCTATCACGACCATATTGTCTCTATATAAAAATGTGTTGTCTGTGGACTTTTGTTTGTATTGATGACGGCCTTTTAGTCGAAACGTCGTCAGTCACAGTGTCACGTTATTAACTTGTTTTCTTGAATTGTTTTGGTAACACTAATACTTATGTTTGTTCATGTTGATATTTGCCCTGTGTTACCCCACACACCCATTTCCTACTTAAGGTTGTTACCCGACAACTGGAACTGTTATTTATTGCTTTAGCGGCGTAAAGCACGGTAAGACAGATATTATAAAGCATATTTTTAAAGAAGCAATAATAGTAATACTAATATCATTCTAAAAGAGTGACGATGTTAGACTTTTTCAGTGTATGTCATTGGTCAACTTGTATATACTTTGTTTCGACAGTCAATGGAATCACGGGAAAAGACAAATTGAGTCACTATAGAAGGTTGATTTGCGATGTGTCCACATGACTAAAATAGTAGCAAACAGTTTTCAGATGATATTATTATTGTTGTGCAATAAGACATATAATGTACGATCCATGGCGATGATGGATATTAATCACAAAACTAATCTGAGCAAAAAGAGTCTTCCACAGTATGTAGAAGGTGGAACAATTCTACTTGTACAATGTACCATCCTATCCTGTTGTGTGTCTTTTTAGAGGTGCAACCCTTGAACTAACCACTTGCACATTCTCCTTTTTCTAAATAGCATTCATGATCTTCTCCTCCATGCATCACGATTGATTGCAATCTATTCACATGATATCCTGTATATTACGCATATATGATTGCAATCTATTCACATGATATCCTGTATATTACGCATATATGATTGCAATCTATTCACATGATATCCTGTATATTACGCATATATGATTGCAATCTATTCACATGATCCTGTATATTACGCATATATGATTGCAATCTATTCACATGATCCTGTATATTACGCATACATGATTGCAATCTATTCACATGATCCTGTATATTACGCATATATGATTGCAATCTATTCACATGATCCTGTATATTACGCATATATGATTGCAATCTATTCACATGATCCTGTATATCACGCATATATGATTGCAATCTATTCACATGATCCTGTATATTACGCATATATGATTGCAATCTATTCACATGATCCTGTATATTACGCATATATGATTGCAATCTATTCACATGATCCTGTATATTACGCATATATGATTGCAATCTATTCACATGATCCTGTATATCACGCATATATGATTGCAATCTATTCACATGATCCTGTATATTACGCATGTATGATTGCAATCTATTCACATGATCCTGTATATCACGCATATAACTATTGCATACGTCTTTGCGCCAAAGTTGATTTTCTCCAAAAATGTAATTCTTCATAAAGTACATCTTTCGGTATTCTGCTATCTTCCATATTCCTAGTGTGCACCAGCCATAGAGTCTGCGCAAACTAAGCATACAAGAAAATGGTATTGCTTGTTTGTTCCAATACATAAATGTTAGTGATTTTGTTCTGCCACCTACCTCCAAGAATTCTTAGTAGATATCACATGTGAAAGTTGTTTTGTCGTCTCTTTTGGTGTAAATAGGTTGATCGTGTTTCACTATCCTAGAGGAGGATGCTGGACACAAGCTTGGTAAACCAGTAGTTTAGTTTTATACTTAATTTCCATTTCCCCCAGATATTTTTTGTTAGTCTGTTTATTGTTGTAGATGCCTTGTCAATGCTGGTGCTTTTTTGATCCAGGAATAATGTAGTGTTAAAAGAAGATCTTACAGGTTATCACCATCGATGACAATTTGTTACTGCTAGCTGTCTGCCTGCGTCATAATTTGTGATCTTGTTTTGCTGATTGTTAATCCAAACTCGCTGAAAAGGTAATTCGTAAGTTATGCAGTTCCTCCTATACATGTGTCGTAATTGAAGAGTTATCCATATCTGGACCTTCTTTATCCTGATTTTAGCTTTCAACATTTGAGTATTTTAGATGTCAAGATCTGTACCAGATTGGATGAATACACCACCTTCCTTGCTGCGGTAGATGTCAAGATCTGTACCAGACTGGATGAATACACCACGCTACTCGCTAAGAAAAACATGTTTCAAGATGTAGAGACGTATAATACAAAAAGTGTGGGGGCAAAAATGCAACCTTATTTTACGCTATTCTCGATCACAAACTCCTCTGAATAATCTCCATCAAATTTGGTAATAGCTTCATGCCTGTGTGGAATACTCAACTATACTTAGGAGGGTTGGTAGACAGTCTATATGTTTGATAGAGTGCTTTGGATAAATCCTCCCGACTTAGTAAGTTGAATGATACCAAGCAAAGGAGTTATCAGGAAAAATGCTTCTTTCTCCAAGGATAGACCGAGTGTATAAACAATTATACAGCCCTGTCGAGTCATCAGGAATCATTCTAAAATAGTGACGATATTCGACTTTTTCAGTGTTTGTCATTGGTCATTTTTTATATACTTTATTTCGACAGTCAATGGAATCACGAGAAAAGACAAATGAAATCACTTTCGAAGGTTAATTTACGATGTGTCTACATGACTTAAATTGTCCCGGAACTCTAGTAGACACACATAGAAAATTATATGAGGTAAAACAACTTAAACAATCATGCAATACCCTTCAATACGATGGTAAAAGGAAGAACACGAGCATGGGCACATTTGGATTATTGAAGAAGAGGAAAGTGAAGATATAAAAGAAAATGTACTGACACCTGTTACAGAAATATTTAGCAAAATTAGCCAAGTGTCAGCAAATTTAGGGATTGTGAAATCGTGTGGATAAAATGCTTTCTTTTTCTATAACGGAAGAAACAAAGATAATTAAATGAAGCAAGCTAGGGGAATACAAACATTTCGGTCAAACCAGTAGATAAGTGGGATATCTCGGGTTACCCCCCCCCCCCCGGCCCCATATTTGGAAATGAAAAAAGTCATTTATTACTTAGAAACAAGTTATGGAGCGGGTTAACACCCCCACCCCGCATTTTTGTTTCCTTTATGGATCACCGAAAGAAATTTTGTAAAATATTGAGGAAAACATCCACGGAAACTAGGATACACAGGTAACCTCCACACCTTCTCTTTTTCTGAGGACGTATCTACGGCCCTGATCGCGATAAGAAGAGAAAAAGTAGCATATTTTCTTTGTAGTAGGGAGTGGAATATTACTGTAAGAGAGAGAGAGAGAGAGAAAGAGACAGAGAGAAAGAGACAGAGTGAGAGAGAATGAGACACACAGAGAGAGAGGTTGGGAACGAGAGAGAAAAGGGAGAAAAATAAAGAGGAAGAAAATAAGAAACAGAAAGCGAGAGAAAGCGAGAACGAGAGCAATACAGAAAAGAAGAACGAGATAAAGAAACAGTGAGTAAGGGAGAACACAAGAAAGAGAGAAAGGGAGAATGGGAGCGAGAAAAGGACAATGGGAGAGAGAGAGGAAAGGCGAACGAGAGGGAGAGAGAAAGGATGAATGAGAGTGAGAAAAGGACAATAGGAGCGAGAAGGGGTGAACTAGATGGAGAGAGAATGGAGAACGAGAGAAAGGGAGAACGAGAGAGAGAGTAAGAACAAGAGAGAGAGAGAGAGAGAGAGAGAAAGGAAAAACACGAGCTAGAGAGAGAGCGAGAAAGAAAGATAGTGCGAGATGGCGATGAATGGAGAGCTAGAGAAAGTGGGGAGAGGAATGATGAACGAGAGAAATAAAAACGAGAGCTAGAGAAAACGAGAACGAGAGCGAGATAGAGAAATAAAGGTAGAACAAGAGCGTGAGACAGAAAGGGTGAATGAAAAAGAAAAGAGAAAATGAGAGCAAAGAAGAGATGAAAACGTGAGCGAAAGAGAGAGAAAAGAAGAAAGAGAACGAGAGAGAAAGGGAGAAAGAAATAAAAGGTGAGCGAGAATGACATAAAAAGAAACTTGAGCGTGTAAGGAAGAGCAAGAGAGAGAGAAAAAGAGAGAACGAGAGTGAGAGAGAAATGAGAATGAAAGCGAGAAAGAGAGAAAGGGAAATCGAGTGCGATAAAGAGAAAGGGAGAACGAAAGAGAAAGAAAAGATAAGGAGACAGAGTGAAAGGAAGAACGAGACAGAAAAGTTAGAACGAGAGAACGGGAGAATAAAAGCAAGAGAGAGAAGGGGAGAGCGAGACAGTGAGCATGAGATTAGAGAAATGTAGCGAGAGAAAGGAAGAACGAGAGTGAGAAGGTGGAACGTAAAATGAGAGCGAGAAATAGGGAATGAGAGCCAGAGAGAGATAGGTAAATCGAGAGCGAAAGAGAAGCAGGTAGAACGAGAGTGAGAGAGAAGTAGGGAGAACGAGGAGAAGAGAACGAGTGAGAGGCAGGCTAAGAGATAGAACGAGAGAGAAACATGTAGAACGAGAGACAGATTGGGAGAAGAGAGAACGAGAGAGAAACATGTAGAACGAGAGACAGATTGGGAGAAGAGAGAACGAGAGAGGGGAAAAGAGTGTGAGCTAGAGAGGGAAAACGAGAGTGAGAATAGAAAGGAGGAATAGTAGCGAGAGGACGAGAAATGGAACGCAAGAGAGAGAGAGAGAGAGAGAGAGAGGAATTGAAAGCAAAGCGGAGAGAGAAAAAGGCATAATGAGAGCGAGAGGAAGTAAGGTGGAAAGACATCGCGTGAGAAAGATAGAACGAGAGAGAATGGGAGACTGATAGAGAGAAAAAGAGAACGAGAGAGAGAGAGAAAGAAAGAAAAGGAGAACGAGAGCGAGACAGTAAGAAGAAACATCCTTCAGTGAAATAGTCATTGGTATGAACAATATCAAAAACAGATAAGGAAACCATTACAAGTATATAATAAACAAGAAATATGATAAATATAATAAACAAGAAATATGATAAATATAATAAGCAATTGTATAGAAATCAAATATATGAGAGAAGATACATAAGGGAAGAGAATCATGGTTGGAGAAAATTGCAATAGTACGAACAATATAAGAGATAGAAGACATATTTCGTGAAGAAAGAACGTTCTATGTGAAGAAAAGAATTGTTTCGGAACAGATGATGTCAACCAATAGTGACGTTACCAACCATCTAATGTGAACTCTTGAGACACGGCTAGGGTTCTTCTTCAAATCGTATTTCGGATCTCAAAGTGGCAGTCCCGACCAAAATTGAGACTTTTCAAGATTGCATCCCTTGAAAGTGAAAGACTATTTAAAGAACTCCAGCTGTTTAGCTTCTTGAAAAGGCTAAACGTAAAAGTAATAATAGAATGACTCATTAACACATTTCGAGTCTGAATTTTCATAGACCGTGTATGTCTTCTTTGACATTAGACACGTTTTAGATATAAGGTTTCCCTTTTGTTTTTTTCTTGAATTTTCCTTTTGTTATTTCTTATTTTTTGTTGTTTTGTCAGCATGCGGTCTTGCTTTGTTTAAAAGTTTATACCACAAATTAAATTCACATCTGACTGCCCACAAGTCAGTGTTTAGACAGGGACATTGTCTCCACAACTGTCTGCCCACAAGTTAGTGTTTAGTCAAAGAGATTCTCTTTCTTTACAGTAAATTACTGATGTTCGCGGAGACAGTGAAGGAATGCCAGTAATGTCTGGTATAATCAATTCTCTGTGTCATTTTCTCTTTTAGTGGATGGGAGAAAACATGGGGAAGAGGAAAATGTGGAGACTTGACATCACATATCCACATTATATGCGTGGAGACATTGGTAGAGATATGAATGGAGGCATGGATGGAGAGATGGATGGAGAGATGGATGAGAGATGGATCGAGAGATGGATGGAGACATTAGTGGAGACATTTGTCGAGATATGGGTGGAGACATTAGTGGAGACATTGGTGGAGACATATGTGGAGACATGGGTTAAAACATTGGTGGAGACACGTGGGGACATTAATGGAAAGATTGATGGAGCCATGGGTGGAGACATTAGTGGAGACATGCGTGGAGACATTAGTGGAGACATGGGTGGAGATATTGGTCGAGACATGGGTGGAAATATAGGTAGAGACATTGGTTGAGACATGGGTTGAGACATTGGTGGAGCCATGAATGGAGACATGGGTGGAGACATTGATGGAGACATAGGTGGAGACATTGGCGGAGACATAGATGGAGACATGGGTGGAAACATTGGTTGAGACATGGGTGGAGACATTGGTGGAGACATGGGTGGAGATATAAATTTAGACATAGATGGATACATTGTGGAGACATGTGTGGAGATATGAATGGAGACACGAGTGGAAACATGGGTAGAGACGTTGGTGTAGATATGGGTGTAGACATGGATTAAGATATTATTGGAGACATGGGTTGAGATATTGATGAAGACATGGGTTGATATATTGATGAAGAAATGGGTTGAAATATTGATGGAGACATGGGTGCAGATATTGATGGAAAAATGGGTGGAAACATAGGTGGAGGCATGGGTGGAGATATTGTTGGAGACATAGGTGGAGACATGGATCGAGATACTGTTGGAGACAACGGTGGAGACATGGGTGATAGATAGACTATCTATCTATCTATCTATCTATCTATCTATCTATCTATCTATCTATCTATCTATCTATCTATCTATCTATCTATCTATCTATCTATCTATCTATCTATCTATCTATCTATCTATCTATCTATCTATCTATCTATCTATCTATCTATCTATCTATCTATCTATCTATCTATCTATCTATCTATCTATCTATCTATCTATCTATCTATCTAATCGATCCATCCATCCATCCATCCATCCATCCATCCATCCATCCATCCATCCATCCATCCATCCATCCATCCATCCATCCATCCATCTATCTATCTATCTATCTATCTATCTATCTATCTATCTATCTATCTATCTATCTATCTATCTATCTATCTATCTATCTATCTATCTATCTATCTATCTATCTATCTGTCTGTTTATCTGTCTGTCTGTCTGTCTATCTATCCAATCCAATCCAATCCAATCCAATCCTATTCTATCCAATCTAATCTAATCGAGCCCAACCGAGCCTGCCTGCATGCTTGTCTGTCTATTTACTAAACCCCTTGTTGCCTTTCAACATTAGGGGTAGAAGTGTTTTCTGGAGTTGGCCCTCTTGTGTGCTATTTATATTATGGAATTTGTTGCCTGATTTATTTCGGTAGTCGATCGTTTTCGTTGTCGGCCTCTAGGTCTGCATTCGCTGCATCTGTGTAGCATAGCTTGATGTGGTATAATGTCTGGTGGTAATCTGCTGATATGTAAAAATCATGTAATGTGTTCTCTTAATACATTGGGGTGATGCACGCAATGATCAAGATTGGGATGGTGCTGGTTCTTTGTCTGTCCTCATTCCTCGCTCTGACTCTTATCGATATTCCTAGGATTCTGTGCAAGGATGCCATTTCAGCTGTTACAAGTTTACGTTTGTATTATGCTGTCGTTGTCCATGTTTGGCTTTGGTAACACATCGTTGGTATAATAATAGGTTTAAATAGTGTTACTTTGGTGTTTAAATCTACATTTCTGTTTCTGAAGATTGATGTCATTTGTAATAGGGCTTGGTATGCTTTACTACAACTATTTGCTGCTCTTGCCGTCTTTTGTTATATTGCTTCCTCGGTATGTGAATATATATATATATATATATATTGGCATTTCTTTCTGTTCTTCCTATCTTCATTACTTCGGTCTTTTCTTTATTTATCTTCGTGTTAAAGGTGTGGCATGTATGATGTTGTATGTCTATTAGTATGGGGTGCAAAGGGAACGCAATGCTCTAGGCGGACCCAGAGTTAGCAAATAACCAAGATCCCAAATGTACCTCCTCGCGGTGCACCCTGGTAACAGAAAACAGCAGCTCGAGCTGATTCTGGCCAAATCATTTGGGGATCGTGTCTGAGAATATGGAGGAAGCAGATGGAAATAGATTTGACTGCAAAAGAGACAGACAATATCTCCGACACCATTTGCATCACCACATACAGCGACACTGTCGACATACAGTGACGCCTGTAAGTCCAGTCAGAACATTGGACGGGCGGCCAATGTAAGAGGCACGTAAAGGTGGTTGCATGGAGAGAAACAAATATATGTCATAATGAGTACAATGACACAATGAAGGGGCAGAACTGCGCCAGAGGGCAGAGCACTGCAAATGAAAAGTGAAAAGTTCCTAGGAAAGGGGAACTATAAGCTCTGTTAGCTCGAGACGAGCTTCTAGTTACCTGTGATCCTTATAAGCAGAGACCCAGACCCAATCGTGGGCGCTCGGAAAAGCAAGAAGACCTAAACCAACTCTGTCGAGCCTTCCTATACCGGAAATATGCTCGCGAAAAGAAAGGGTTCCGAAGCCGATGGGCTTAGGCAAGAAGGGGACAACGATTTAGCCCTGGCCCAACTCTATTGTGAAGCTTTCCTATACCGGAAATACATTTGCAGAGAGAAAGGGTTCAGTACCTGATGGGCTCAGGCGCTATTGGGACAAGGTCACTCAGCTCGAGAACGCCTTGCTCTCAAACGCGTGTTGTGAGACTCAATCTTGTGCGATGGGTTTACGATGTCTGTGAACGATGTCTCGGGTAGGAGGGCGAACGAACCAGGGTCCAACTCTTCTGGCGAGTTCTTCCTCATAAGGAACCAGGCTCGCGGATGAGAAAAGGTTCAGTACCCGATGGACACAGGCAGAGTTCGTCCAATTGCACGAGATGGGTTTACAGACGGTGGAGCACCTCGTGCCAGATAGACGCGATCGACAAGCGTCTTGGCGAGGAGGCACTACACACCAGCGTCCCCGGCGACAGATACACAGGCTGTCACGGACTAGGGACAAAACCAGAAATAAAGGAATGACGAAAACGGATGTGCTGGACCTCCGACGTCCTGACCACAAGTGGCCAACCGGGGTGCAAATAATTACAGTTTTACTGTGGAACTTGCAACACAACGCACTTCACGCTCCCTGGCGGAAATCACACGAAATATTCGTTGTGGTTATTTGAGAGCTAACGCAGAAGAAGAAGAAGAAGTCTATTAGTCTTTGTAGTTGCTCTTAGGATGATTTCACTAGTACTTGATAACACTTAACCGTATGTGTTAAATAGAAAACACAGCAGACACATTATACATCTTAAAAATAATTTAAAAATAAACACAACTGGCACACTGGATTTTAAAGTCAAAATTAATCTGCAGAGATGACGCACTGTGCACCAAGTCCGAAGGAATGCTGATACATTATGCCCCCCCCCCCCAAAAAAAAGCAACATAAAACAACTAAACTACTGCATTTTCCCCATAAGGGTCTTACACGGAGGAATTTTGTAGCTATGTGATAACTTCGCATGCTCGTGCTGTCGCCACATGAACGGAAGAGTTTTTTTTAAATTTACCCCTACAACAGAAAAAAAAATCAAATTGTTACCGAGAATAGGGCCCTGGACGTCACTGATGTGAGACCAACGCTCTAGCCATGCGCCACTGATACAGTTAAAGTGTAATCAACAACACAGCTGATACATTATACATCTTAAATATATTTCAACAAAACACAACTTTTACACTGAATTTCAAATACAAAATCAACCTCAACAGATGATACGCTGTCTAAAGTCCAAAATAGTCCAGACTGAAAAGTGGAGAACGGCTTTGGGGAGTTCAAACGCAAGACACGGCATATCATGTTTACTTATCACTGATATAATGCAAGCAGACATGTTCACCTAACGAAGTAGAAAGTTTTGTCTACAAACATTAGGTATTTATAATATATTCACTGATATGCACAAAACTATTAAATTACGACTTTGTAATGTATGCACTGGAATGAACCGAAGTAGTAAATGATTTATGAAATGTGTGAACTGATATGAAATATATATTTTTTGTACATGTGAAACTCTTAAGTTTGAAACAGCTATAGATACTATCCACTCCGAACATGCCATTTTCAATCTTCAGAAGCATCGACTGAGAGTCTGACAAGATAACAACCTTAGTAAATAGAGGTCCAGTGAACAACGTAAGGTCTGTAGGCACCGCCTAATTTTTCCATATGCTCCACGGCACCCATATATATACTGATGATCTACTCTTTGGAATATGCTGCTGTACGCGATCATGAGAGAGCAGACAGACTTGCGTCTAAAGTATCGATAGACGTGGAATTATTAATGTATACAAGCAAAGTGCTGAAACTGCTTCATGAGCACCTCTTTGATGTGGGTATCTTTATCCATTCCACACCTAGGATAGGGTTTACAAAATTCAGCATTAGGTGTGGTAGTAGTAGAACTGGACGCTTGAAGGCATGAATGAGAAGAATATTTAACCAGCGTGTATTGGGAACCATCAGCATTCATATCTTCGTCATATTCTGAGGGATACTACCATCTACTGGTTGTCCGAAGTGCAATATTGTCTCATCATAACCATAACCATTGTAACTGTCAAATATTGATTGTTTCAGTCCTACCTACACACTTTTGATGATCGGGGGCGTGGGGAGGGGGAGGGGGGGGGGGTAGAGTCGCTATGGGGCCCGTCTCACAGACACAATTCAGATGAATTCACTCGTGGTTAAAAAGCCGGTAATCTATATCACTCTGGCGGTGCGATTGCATGTGTTATTGGTGCTAACAATTCAACAACATTTGAAAAGGTATGGCCTATACAGGATATTATTTAATTATATATATATATATATATATATATATATATATATATATATATATATATATAAAGTTTATATCAGCACATATATACCTCTATACGTTCCTTGTTACGGATAGTATAACATTGGTGTTCCGACGTTTGATGTACATGCACTTTGAACTAGTTCGTGCGAACTGCTACTGTTAAACTATTTTACTAATCGCTATTCCACTTTTCTTTAGAGATAGCTTAACAGATACATTTATTATTATTATATCCTGTCACAGTGTTTATCGTGCATCTCTTAAAACGTAGTTCTAGCGGTATCTTTTACAATAGTTATTTGAATGTAAATGATATATTGATCATCACATAAATGCAAATGGTATATTGATCATTATATGAATGTAAATGATATGTAAATGAAAGGTGCTAGAGCCACAGCATGTACCGATCTTAAGAAATATCAAATGTCAGTGCTGGCATTAAGTTTCTTGTCACATTCATATCGCCATTATTTGCTCATATTCTCTTCCTGTTGTTTAGTCTTCCACGTCTGTTCCTGCCGTTTTGTCATCTTTCTCTCTCCCCTCTCTTTTGCTCCCACCTGATCTCTCGTACCAACTCATTTTACTCTTCCCTTACATTATGATTGTTTGTCCGTAAAATATTCAATCTCTGTTGCCGCTTTTGAGGTAAGTATTTTAAATTTACTTTTAATTTACTTATTATATCTTTTCCTTTTTCCATCTCACTTTCGTCAGTCTACTTTCCCCTCCCTACTTACTACTATCTTCTCCCCATACCTTCTTGTCTCCTGTCAAGCTGCTACATCTTTGCTTCCTCCATTACGTATCTGCTATTATCCTCCTCTCCTCCTCATTATAAACCTATATGTCTCCATGTAAGATTGGTTTTATTGTGGTTGTTTGTTTGTCCTGATGAAGGCTTTTTTGTCGAATCCTCGTCTGTCCCTGTATCTCGTTGCTAGGTTGTTTTATGTTTTATTTTGGTAACACATCTATCTATTTTTGTATATTTTGACATTAATTGATGACTTGTACCGATGCATGTTTTTGTGTTTTGTCAATAATGCAATGGAACATTGTTATCTGTATCAACTACATTGCAAAATTAAAATATTGGTGCTCAGGATAATATTTAAGTCTCTTTTTAGCTTATGCCAAGCCAATGCCATGTTTTGGGACCCTACAGGTGAACAAAGAATATCATGTCGCAAGAGGCGAATACGGATGTTCGAGGGTGGAATTGTCTCATCTCATAGGTAAACGCGATCTCAAAGGCACGCTCAAGAACTGTTTAATGTATCAGAATGAAATGGGCGGATATCGCATTAAAACTGCAAGTCATGTCAAGGTACTTTCTGTTCTCCTATACTCACCCTATTAGCGAGCTGGAATTTAGAATAACACAGAAGAAGACGATTTCGCCAAGCAGCATATGTTTCTGGCTTTTTTTCATACTGATTTCTACCTTCCTCTTCACTGACAAAGATTAGGCCGACTGGCTCCCTATAGTATCGAATTTTAAAATATATGTGCCCACATTATGTAGAGAATTATACGTAAATATATAATCTGGAATTATCGCGTCTTTTATCGTATTTTTATGTTTATGGAATTTTATGTAAAATATCGATCATGATATTTCTTCTGTAAAAATGTGGACTCTGAATATTCACGACTATTAATGTATGGGATTTATGTGATCATGAACGGTTAATCGGATACATTTTCCATATGGAGTACAAAACTCTATCTTGAAATGAAGTTGTCTATTGGCTCTAATGTATATTAAAGGGGATAAGACAGTCACGCTCATAGAGAGAATGTAATGACCGCGTCTGGACAATTTCGTCAGAAGTTGTTGTCATATCTTTCTTCTTCTTCATTCTGTCCTCATGTACATTTCGGTGTTGAGGGGAGAGTGAGTGTACGGTCTTTTGCCCTTCTATTTGCCTCCTCTGCTGTTATATTTCCGAGTGTCTCTAATACACTATCTATCCACCTTTTACGAGGGCGTGCAATATGTCTCCTGTTTTCGTGTCGTTTGTTAAGTGTTTTTTTGGATAATACTTTGCTCTTTCTGTCTGGTTATGTGGCCGTACCATTTAACTTGTTGTTTCTGTATGTATTCTATTGTTGGCTTGATCCTATATTGTTTCCTTAGTGCTTCGTTCCTGATTTTGTCTCTCAAGCTAACTCCAATCATACGTCTCACACATTTCATTTCAGTGGTGTTAATCTTATGTATTGTTCTAGAATCTAATGTCCAAGTTTGACACTGATAACACAATGTTGGTAAGAAAATGGTGTTGAAAAGCGCTTTCTTTGTTTCTAGTGTAATATCTTTGTTTCTTAGTAAAGGTGTTAATTGACCAATGATCTGACAGTACTTATTACATCTTGCGTTTATTTCTGCTTCTTGTTTGTTGTCATATCTCAATGTGCTGCCCAGATATTTGAATTCATCTACTTGTTTTAGTTGTTTATTATTTATCTGTATGTTGATGTTCTCCTTTTCTCTTGCAATATTCATTACTTCTGTTTTGTCTATGTTGATTTGCAGTCCAAATTGCTTGCCTGCTGTGTGTCATATCTTTGAAAATATAATTGATCAATATTGCGATGAAAAGGCAGAAGTCAGGACAATGTAATCTTTGAGGAGCCTGGCGATGCCGATGTTAGCGCTGAAGTGGAGGATGATGATGGTATGCAACTCTAATGTTCACATCACAAAGGATTAATTCTGTAAACGCTACTGAAATTCATACACTAGTTCTAGTTTCGAATGATTCGCGTGATGTTTTGAAGAATTATAATTTTGAATACAAGTGTCACCAAAATATACCGGTAAAACTTTCTGCCATTTTTGCTTATTTTTGTCTGTTTTAATCCCTCCCCCTCCCTCAAAATTACGAATTACCTTTACAATAAACTGAGCCCCTCTACTTTATTTCAGCTGGTAAAAAAAGTTCCCAGAAACACTCGACTTATTATAGGTAATAGGTGAACTGTCAAGCTGCAGGTGCTATAATTATACACTCCGTCCATCTGTTGTAGACGACTGAGAACAGATACATATATTCTTCGCATTATCAACATATACCCCCCTTTTACACGAATTATAAAGTTATGCAAAGTTAACACGAACCGATGAGATATTTATTCATTGATTAATTCTCATTTTGAATCTATCCATATCATTTTATGACTAAATTTAATATACAATTATTGATTTGTCTTTTGTCAATGTGATTTTCACATCATTTCTTTCTATCCTTCTATACCATCTTCAGACTTGCACAGGGACATTTTATAATATCATCCAGAAACTGAACATGTTACATATAGCAGTAAACTACCATCTTCAGACTTGCATAGGAAAATGTAGACTACAAGCACCTCTCGACTTTAAGAAAACGTTGTTCAAGCTGACCAATGTCCGTGACAAAGGATCCCTAGACTTCAGAGCTCATCCTGCAGGCATGTCAATCTTTGGTAATCTGCAGACTAAATCCTGGTCCAGAAAGACATAACTGGAAGTGAAGCAGTGCGACAGCCGTGATTGCCTTCTGTTGATTACTGCATTCATGGAGTCAACACATCGCCTTCTGTTGACCACTGCATTCATGGAGTCAACACATCGCCTTCTGTTGACCACTGCATTCATGGAGTCAACACATTGCCTTCTGTTGACCACTGCATTCATGGAGTCAACACATTGCCTTCTGTTGACCACTGCATTCATGGAGTCAACACATTGCCTTCTGTTGACCACTGCATTCATGGAGTCAACACATTGCCTTCTGTTGACCACTGCATTCATGGAGTCAACACATTGCCTTCTGTTGACCACTGCATTCATGAAGTCAACACATTGCCTTCTGTTGACCACTGCATTCATGGAGTCAACACATTGCCTTCTGTTGACCACTGCATTCATGGAGTCAACACATCGCCTTCTGTTGACCACTGCATTCATGGAGTCAACACATTGCCTTCTGTTGACCACTGCATTCATGGAGTCAACACATTGCCTTCTGTTGACCACTGCATTCATGGAGTCAACACATTGCCTTCTGTTGACCACTGCATTCATGGAGTCAACACATTGCCTTCTGTTGACCACTGCATTCATGGAGTCAACACATTGCCTTCTGTTGACCACTGCATTCATGGAGTCAACACATTGCCTTCTGTTGACCACTGCATTCATGGAGTCAACACTTTGCCTTCTGTTGACCACTGCATTCATGGAGTCAACACATTGCCTTCTGTTGACCACTGCATTCATGGAGTCAACACATTGCCGTCTGTTGACTACTGCATTCATGGAGTCAACACATTGCCTTCTGCTGACTACTGCATTCATGGAGTCAACACATTGCCTTCTGCTGACTACTGCATTCATGGAGTCGCCGCATCTACCTGTATGGACTGCTGAACCTAGGAAATTAATAGCTGACGACTAGGAATACAAGTGCTGACAAAAACATACATGTATATCATTTCATGTCATTTTTGCATAGTTATTTTCTGCCTTCGATTTTATCAAAAGTATATATTACAATTCTACGCCGGAGACGGATGTACCTGGCAATTGACACAAAAAGGGGCGAAAAAAACGCATTTCTATTTTCTGGTAATCTAATAGGACTTTGGTCCTGTTTAAAGAGAGATCCAGCGGGAGTTTGAGAATGAACGATAAAGACGAAGAAGATGTATAACTTTAAGCTGATAATAAGAATTGCACTCCCCACCCTCATTTTTAACTTCAGTTTTGAAAAATGTATCAAAATATCTTAGATTTATATAATGTAATATATGATTTGGAACTAGCGAACCCGATGACAGTTGGCTGAACATCTGTTGTCAGCAACAGACAACAAGTAGATTGCTATTTTGAAATATTACACCTACAATAGAAAGTTATATAAAGATAGCACAAACTGTTGAGCTTGTTATACTTTTATAATCTCAATGAACTCTACTTATCGGATCGTATAAGCAAATTTAATGTACAAATATCGACTTGTCGTGCGTAACTGTGACTATAATAAGCTTGAGTTGCAAGAGAGCAATGCCCGCTAGCAATCTTGTCAAAATTCCACCGGGGTTCACCGGAGCTCCTAAAGGAGAGAAAAATATAATAACGCTATGACTTCATATGCATATTGTCATCATCAAATGCCGTCTCCACAACGAAGGTTGGCTGCAGCAGGCCTCCAACATCCCGTTTCTTTCTTGTTTTGGTGGTGTACTCTGCTAGACTGTAACCTGTCAATTTTGTGATGTTACTCTCCAACTTGTATCTACCTACCTTTTGCTCGCTTACTTTCGACTTTACCCTCAATTAAGGTCTTCAGCAGGTGTCATGTCCTTAAATCTGTACAAAATATTTTATTTTCCTGATCTTTATTTCCTTGAATAATTCTTTCTTCATGCGAAGTGTTGTTATAACCTTTTTGTTTTCTTTTTTCTCTTTGCATGACATTCTCCATATTCTACTAAATATCCACATCTCAAAGGCATCAACTCTGTCTTAAAATTGTTTGTTTATTGTCCATGTTTCTGAGTCATACATTAATATTGAATAGATGTAGCATTTTATAATTCTCATTTTTTGTTTGTATTTTGCTTAGATGTTAATATTTTCCTCATGTCATTGAAGGTACTTTTATCCATTCCAATTCTCATTTTAACTTATGTTTCACACATGCCATCGTTTGTGATTATGTGTCCAAGATATTGATAATGTTTTACCTGTTGTAGTTTCTCTCTATGTATTTTTATGTTTAGCACATGTTCTTCTGTGGCTTTACTGATTAACATGGTTGTTATATTTTTTGATTTTTTTGGATGTTTATATCCAGTCCATATTCTTTAATTGATTTATCGACAAAATGTTTTAATCTTTGTAGTACATGTTCACTTTCTGCTAAAAGAACGGTGTCATCTGCATATCTCAGGTTAATGATTATAATCCCACTAATCTTGAGTCCTAGCAATCCTTCTATATTTTTAAAGATATTCTCTGTGTAGATATTAAATAGGCTGGGTGATAAAATACATCCTTTTCTTACCCCTATTTTTATTTATATGAATTGTGAGTAACTGTTTTCACACCTCATTGACGCAATCTGTCCCAAATGTATATTTCTAATCAGTCTGATGTCTTTTCCATCTAAGTCTTTTTACTAAGACATTCGATTAACTTTTCAAGTTAGACTCTGTCAAAGGCATTGCTGGAGTCTATGAAGCAAATATAGATACCTCTATGGACTTCTATATATTTATTTATCAATATTCAGACACTAAGTATAGCTTTACATGTTCCTTTGATTTTCCTAAAACCGTATTGATCTTCACCTACACCAATGTCTATATTTAAAAAAATTATTTCATGCATTATCTTGAGTAATATTTTGGTTATATGACTCATCAAACTTATTGTTCTATACTCTGTACAGTCCACAGTCCTGAGCTTTTTTAGGTAGTGGTATGAATATTGCTAATATCAGGTCTTTAGGAAAGGTATATGGCCTATTTCATATATGTCGTTGTAAAGTTCTGTGATAGTTTCCACATCAAATTTATCTAGAATCGTTATTATGTCTGCTGTTATGTTGTCGGAGCCTGCGGCCTTTCCTCATTTTATTGATTTTATTGCGTTTTCTACTTTTTTTTTGATGGTCCATCATGGTTGTGTATTGTCGGTTTTTCTGTTCTGTTGGTTATCAAACAGTTATGTCGCATAATCTGCCCATCTTGTAAGTACTTCTGTGTAATCAAATATCATTTTTTCACTTTATTCTTTAATGCAGCCACTCCTATTTATATGATTTTCCTTTTTTATGGTCTGTCTTATCTGATTATGAATGTCTTTTTTCTTCTGCTGTACTGACATCGCCTCTTTTTCTGTGCATTGTGTTTCTAGCCACTGTTTATTTGCTGTTCTGCACATGTTGCAGATCTCATTGTCTATAAGTGATTATATAGGGACATTTTTAGCTTTTATTCTTTCTAACATTTTCTCTAATATTTCATTTGCCATTCATGTTTGTATGTTCACTGCTTTTCTTATTGGTAAATTTGTTTTTGATGTTTGAATAAGTTTTCTTAGGCATTGATTGTCTATTTTCTCTTCTAGATTTTCCCTTCTGTATTGTTCCATGCAGTCTATCATTAGATGTTCATACCTATTCCTTACATCTACACAGTTTTTTTGTTGTATATCTGTTTTTGTAGTACTGATGTGTCTATCTGTGGATCTTGTTTTCTTCAATTTGCTAATTTTTCAAGTTTAACATGTATTTTGCACAACACTGAATTATGCTCAGAGTTAATATCAGCTCCTGGATATGTTTTAATGTTATTGACACTATTCCTAAATCTGTTGATGATCATAATACAATCTATTTAGTTCCTCTTTCTGTCACCAGGACTTCTCCGTGTATATTTTCTTATATTTTCATGTTCAAAGAACGTATTACATATAGTCATGTCGTTCTCCTCAGAACTGTAAAAGTCTTTCTTCTCAGCCATATCTTGTCCCTAATCCAAATCCTTCTTCAATGTTCATGTGTCTTCATTTCCCTGCTTTTGCATTCATGTCTCCTATGACTATTAGAGTGTTTGTTGATTTTACTGTCATGAGAAGTTGTTGTATGTCTTCGTAGTAATTTTCGATTTCTTCATCAGTGTAGTCTGTAGTTGGTGCGTATGTTTGTACAATGACTAGATGTTTGTTTGTTTGCTTTGCGTTCGCTCCATTGTAACCATCACGGATATCCGTGCCATTTCCGCCGGGAGCGTTATTACGTTGTGCCACAATTATGCGCCTTGTAGGCCTAGCACATCCGATTTCGGCATGCCTTGACAATTCGGGTGGGCTACTCTTAGCCTGTGATAGCCTCTATATCTGTCTCCAAGAACGCGTAGTGGCGACTCTTCGCCCAGACGATTTTTGCTCTCGTCTGACTCGCACGAGGTGTTCCACTGTCTATGAACTTGCCTCGTGTAATTGGACGTGCTGTGCCTGTGCCCATTGGGTACTGAACCGTTTCTCATCCGTGAGCCTGGTTCCTTAAGGGGAAGAACTCAACAGAGGAGTTGGACCCTGGCTCTTTCGCCCTCTTAGCCGAGGTGTCATTCACCGACATCGTGTACCCCTTGTCCAAGTTCGAGTCTCACACCACGCGTTGGAGAGCAAGTCGTTCTTGAGCTGAGCGTCCTTGTCCCAATAGCGCCTGAGCCCATCAGGTACTGAACCCTTTCTCTCTTCAAGTGTATTTCCGGCAATGACTAGATGAAAAGGTTTTACTTGTATCCTTAGCATCATCGTTCTGTTATATGTTCAGTACTCGCTGATGTATTTTTCTATTTCTTTCTTGATCAGTATTCCTACCCCTCGTTCATAGTAATCTCCTCCTGAATGTATAAAACTAAAATTGCCCTTTCTTGTGTACCCATCACCTTTCCATCTTGTTTCTACTACTTCTAGAATATCAACATTTAACGCTACTGCTTCTAATATTATGTTTTCTAGTTTTCCTGACTGTTGTAGTGTTCTAACATTCCATGTGCCTATTCTAATATGTTGCTTTTTAATTTTCAGACGTGGTTGGTCTGTTTCTTGGCTTTGGAATGTACATAATAAGGTCCAAGTGTTTTCCACGGTTATTTCACTTTTGCAATTGGATGTGCCTTTTCTTTAATACACAGAAGACTTCAACTGTCAGCTGCATTAAATGATTTAAGAAAAAATCATTTTACTCAGAGGCGATGCATATCGTAGGAAGCAAATAATTAGATGTAAGTTGTTAAGTTGGCAGTCCGGCTCTGTGACGGCAAAATACAGATCTCGTCTGTGACGACCAAGGTATCAAGTTCGAATCCCGCCACTGGTATTTGTGCATTCGCACCGTTAAGAAAACGATGGCAAACTTTCTGAACATATTTATACATACAAATGCTGGATAAATGGCAAAGCCCTGAATACGATACACTACCAATTTTTAATTGACATCGTATAGACCACAAAAAAAACTTACACAAAGCAATCTGACGTCTCGGGCCGAAACTCGCAAATATCGTAGTCAAAATGTAAATATGTGAACGGGGATAACAACATACAAGTGCCTGATTTTAAGACGTATCAAGTGTAATACGATGATCAGTGCTAGCTCATTTGTTTCTGCATCGTTTACTTAACGCTCTGGTGGCCCAGGCTTGATTTTGCTGCGTAAATATAGATATTTCCATGCAACTTGATAATGTCCTTGTATTTCTTCCAATGTACAGTAACACCTTAAGCGATGTAACTACTGCTTCCATTTTGCAATGTGGTATTTCTTCAGAATATCTCTTTCATACCCAGAAGACTTCAATTATCAGCGGTATGGAATGATTTGAGAAAAAGCCTCTTACTCAGAGATGATATATTTATGTTGCGTATGCATAAGATATTTTCCACTATTTTGTGTGTAAATATTAAATCACATTAAATCCTACAATTATTTAGTGGTATTCATACTGAATGCTCTGAAACGTACAGTCTATATGACTGCATGGCTTCAATGCGAGGCCGACACGATCTACTAAAACATGTACAAGATTTTCAGTGATAGCAAAAATAGCAAGAGTAAAGATAAACATGTCATTGTTAAGTATTTCGGTGATTGTCAAAAAATATTAGTATAAATCTGATTTCTCTATTATGCTCATAGACGTGAACAAGACATTTATTCATCCACACATTTCATATGACGTTTTCATAATTCTTTTTCCTCGCCGGGTGACACATAACATCGCAATGAATAAATTAAGTACATGTCTTTCAGGAATATGTTTCTGTAGGATTTGTATGTTTGCGTTCAGCAATCGAAATTGTAATTCAAATATCGAACCGGATGTGGTTAAGGTAATCCAAATGTCAACCAAGATATGGCAAAAACTACATAAAATGTAATCAAAATGTCAACTACGATATGACAAAGACTACATAAAATGTAATCAATATTTCAACTAAATATATGTCAAAGAATTATAAAAATGTAATCAAGAAATCAACCAAGATATGGACAATGTAATCCAAATGCCAAACAGAATATAACAAAGACTACTTAGAATGTACGCATAATGTAAACCAGAATATGACAAATTAATCCAAATTCAACCAAGACATCAAATTAATCCAAATGTTAACCAAGATAGGACAAAGGTTACATACAATTTAACCATATATTTTCTAAATATTAGTGAGGTAAGAAATTGTATCAACAGTTCAAATATCAAATGTAAGGTATATACAAAAAATACAGGATATACATGTTGCCACCAAAAACAAGAGAGTGTAACACATTTATGAATGGAAGAATTATGAGTGAAACACATTTATGAATGGAAGAATTATGAGTGAAACACATTTATGAATGAAAGAATTATGAGTAAAACACATTTATGAATGAAAGAATTATGAGTGAAACACATTTATGAATGAAAGAATTATGAGTGAAACACATTTATGAATGGAAGAATTATGAGTGAAACACATTTATGAATGAAAGAATTATGAGTAAAACACATTTATGAATGGAAGAATTATGAGCAAAACACATTTATGAATGGAAGAATTATGAGTGAAACACATTTATGAATGGAAGAATTATGTGTAAACCACATTTATGAATGGAATAATTATGAGCAAACACATTTATGAATGGAAAAATTATGAGTGAAACACATTTATGAATTGAAGAATTATGAGTGTAGCACATTTATGAATGGTAGAATTATGAGTGAAACACATTTATGAATGGAAGAATTATGAGTGAAACACATTTATGAATGGAATAATTATGAGTGAAATACATTTATGAATGGAAAAAATTATGAGCGAAACACATTTATGAATGGGAGAATTATGAGTGAAACACATTTATGAATGAAAGAATTATGAATGAAACACATTTATGAATAATTAAATTTTCTTTCCCAGAAGATATGACATCAATTTACGTAGACAGAGTCCATCTAGAGGACCTTATTGACTTTTAAACTGCTGTATGCTCTAACCATTTAGTTACAACCCTACCCCTCCCCACTCCATGACCACTGACATTCAAGTAAGTTATTCTTTCTGCTACACTTTCAATCAAATTATTTTTAAAATTTAATTAAAATCACTAGCAGACACATTTTCATCTCACCGATTTAATGATTTTACGTCAGAGTTATAAATTTCATTCAGCAGAGGTTCCCACATTGTCTTCTAATGTTTAATCAATTCAGTGGTCTGCAATATTCAACAAGCGGATTATGAAAATTAGAAATCAAATTTCTATTCACTGATAATACGGAAGTGAATCCTGTGGTATTATACACAGATGGTTCAGTTCTGAGAGTGTCAAGATCGAGTTGGAACTTCACTGATTGGATCTAAGACACTGCTGAAAAATCTGGATCATATAATACACCAAACTTCAGTATGAGAATTAAAATGGAGGAAGTTACGCAAGCCCTAAAATGAATCTCGGAAACAGTGACAACCGGTTCCGTTCGTGTGTGGGACTCTTAATCCATGATTCGCAAGTTCAGAATCAATGGCTACATTAAGAGTCTATATACAGCATTGAAATTGCACACATCCAGCCAGATACGTGGATGTTTTACCCGGGACACGCTTGAATTAAAAAATCAGAGCCCACAGACTTGCGTCAAGAGCACATGTGTCAGGACAGATGGCAATGGACACTATTAATTATTTTATATATGATCATTGTCTCACAGACTCATCTCACAAATGTTCTGTGTGTAGAAGAACATTCCAGTCACGTATAGGATTCATTTTCTTTCACAGCCGGATACAAAACTCTCATCACCATCATCATCATCCTCATCATCATCCCATTTGAGCTCAATGATCAGCGTCGACTGCCAGGGACGAAGGGCATACTCTTACATTCTTGCTATGAAGAGATGAAGGAATGTGGAAGAACTTGGGGAGATTATACAAGGGGTTGATTGACGAGTTGGACTAAGGAAATATATAAAAACCTCGCCACGGAAACTATTATCATGTTGTTGTTTACTGGAAGAGATGGAACTATTATGTTAATGCATAGAGTATTCCGCCATCAGTTCAGATAACCACTAATATTCACCCACCTTCAGCTGTCCTTTCAGACTAATCTAACTATGTGTCTAAGTTACACGCATTATATCATTGATTTGAGATGGTCTTATTGACTCGGAATATATAAGGTATCCCCACAAAAATGTCTGTATTCCTTTACGTTGCTGGTGACACTGTATCACAGCAACTGTGATTATTTAGTGTGGAAATCGGTAACAGGTAAGACTGCTGTAAAACTATAATATTAGTACTTTAGTGGAAAACAAATTATTCTGGAGTTTTACGATGACTTGCAGACTATCGGATTACGGGGTATTGTTACCACATCATACAAATATCCGTGAACAAGACATGTTCAACCTCTGAACTTTAGTCTTTTTCAAGAAAACACGAAACAAATAGTGAATAAAGAATTTAAAAACTAATGAATAATGTTTAATGACACTATCACAGAATAACTAGACGACAGACATTGAACAGCACAAACGTCGGAAGTTTTATTTAATGTGTACGTGCGTGACGTCATTGACACATCAACATTTATAAAAAAATTTCATTACTGCTTATGTCAATTGCGTATTGGGTAAACTAGTTGGTAGCACAAATGAAGTTATTTCTACAGAAAATATAAGAACATTTTCACCAGTATATGTCTGCATGAATTTTATATTAAACTCTTCAATATATATATAACTCACATTATTAACCAATCGTTCCACTGCACATACTTGTTGTTCACATTTAGCAACGTTCTTGGTCATCTAATCGAATACAAGTAAACTCCGTATGTAACAGTAGTCTGCTGGGTTATGATGTACGCTGAACCATTCAAATGAACAGACTTTATTGGCGTCATTTTCTTGTATTGTCTTGTTTTATCTTGTCTTATCCATGTGTGCCGCTTGGCGACACGGGGAGCGAACGTTTTCTGTCATTAGCTAACTGTGGTACTGCTGCCGTAGTGCTGCCTTGGTGTTCTAGTATTTCTCTGATGTCATCTATTCCTCTTCATCTGGTCTTCCCTTGCTTCTCTTTTCAGATGATCTTCTACTGAAGGCTATGGATGGAATGCGATCTGGTTCCATTTTGTTTAGGTTGTGACGTCATGGTGGTACATATATTCCTTTTCAAATCCAGTGCATATCAACTTTATAGACACTGTGTTATGCTTAGAAAAGAATGGGGGACTTATTGAATAACTCATTTGTCCAGAGCATTACTTGGATATACTGTCCTGGTCATGCTGGGGTCAGAGGAAACGAGAGAGCCGACTTATTGGCAGGCAATGCGGCGATAGACGGCACATTGTTGAGAATAGATAACGCAGACTTAGTGAAGGTATTAACAAATTCATTTCAAGATGCAAATGATGTCAATGAGGCTGAGAACGTACACATACCGAGAATGTTAGAAATAGGTGTATCTAGAGGTGAGGGAAGGAAAAGTAATTTTTTTGTAAATTTCCGAAGATCACACAATCAACACCTGACTCGGACTCTGAGTCTACATACACTGGGATGGGTGTTGGAGCGAAGCGCGGAGCACTTATGGGAATGCCCCGCGTGCTGTGAAGCAAGTTTCTAATTAAGAATCAAGACAATGTGTGGCCTTACGTATAAGGTTTATTGTGTACAACTATTTCTCAAAGTGTAAATTGGTGACGTCTTTGTGATGGTCTATACATGCATTCAGTGAATTTCAAGGAAATGCACTTTATATGCACTAAGTTCGTAGCAATACTCAAATGAACTACGTATGCACATATCAAGGGTGCGAAGTTGAAAGTGGCGCCGTAGTGAGAGATAACAAAATCACAACATCGGCTACTATCCAGAGAAGTGCACCGTGCAGGTGTCGAGTGAGGCTCAAGTTGTGGGTATTTAGTCCAATTCTAATTCTTATTTTGTCGAAGTGAGCGGCAAAACATAAACATAACACATGTTGTCGACGCCTTGCTGATGTTGAAGGCGTTTCTCGTGTAATGTGAGACAATGAAACAACAAAGCTATCGCGATCACAGAAAAAATAACTTCGCTATGTAAATATCAATCACCGTGTGAACGTGGAATAGGCGTTGTAGGAATTTGGAATAATGCGCTGTAAATATGTTATTAGAGGTGTCTCTGTCATTTTACGTCTTTTGCCTGGGGTACGCTGACACGTGGATCTAGACAGTACAGGGCGTTTGAATGAATTAATTTGGACCCCGTTTGTTACATTTTTGATTATTGTTTGACTTTTTAATTAGTTGTCATTTACATACGTGGAGTCGATTGCCATAAAAAAAAGCCAAGACCAACCAATGGAATTCACGCAAATCGAAAACTAGTTCATGTTTACCTTTTAGTTGCAATGTATCTTATATACACTCGACGGTCGCGGCTGACATAAATAGGACTAAAATTAACTACCTACCGGCATTTAGCAATTATATATATATATATATATATATATAAATATATCATAAAGATACTGGGGTGCAAAGGGAAAGCATTGCTCTAGCTGGACCCAGGGTTAGCAGATAACCAAGATCCCAAATGTACCTCCACGCGGTGCACCCTGGAAACAGAAATACAGCAGCTCGAGCTGATTCTGGTCAAATCATTTGGGGATCGTGTCCGAGAATGTGGAGGTAGCAGATGGAAAGAGATTTGACTGCACAAGAGACAGACAATATCTGCGACACCACCAGCATCATCACATATAGCGACACTGTCGACATACAGTGAAGCTAGTCAGTCCAGTCCGAACATTGGAGGGGCGGCCAATGTAAAATGCACGTAAAGGTATATGCATGGCGAGAGACAAATAGATTTCATACCGAGTACAATGAAACAATGAAAGGGCAGAACAGCGCTAGAGGGCAGCGCGAACTGCAAATAGAAAGTGAAATGTCCCTAGGAAAGGGGAACTACAAGCTCCGTCAGCTCGAGACGAGCTTCTAGTTACCTGTGTTTCTTACAGGCAGAGACCTAGACCCATTCATTGGCGTTTGGTAAAGTAAGAAGACCTAATCCAACTATAATGTCGAGCCTTCCTAAACCGGAAATATGCTCGCGAAGAGAAAGGGTTCTGTACCCGATCGGCTTAGGCAAGAAAGGGACAACGATGTTTGTCCTGACCCAACTCTAATGTCAAGGTTTCCTATACCGGAAGTACACTTGCAGAGAGAAAGGGTTCCGTACCCGATGGGCTCAGGCACAAAAGGGACAACGATTTAGCCCTGGCCCAGCTCTACTGTCAGGTTTTCCTACACCCGAAATACACTTGAAGAGAGAAAGGGTTCAGTACCTGATGGGCTCAGGCGCTATTGGGACAAGGACGCTCAGCTCGAGAACGCCTTGCTCTCAAACGCGTGGTGTGAGACTCGAACTTTGACAGGGGGTACACGATGTCGGTGAATGACACCTCAGCTAAGAGTGCGAAAGAGCCAGGCCCCAACTCCTCTGTTGAGTTCTTCTCCGTGGGGAACCAGGCTCGCGGATGAGAAACGGTTCCGTACCCTATGGACACAGGCACAGCACGTCCAATTACACGTGGCAAGTTCATAGACAGTGGAACACCTCGTGCGAGTCAGACGAGAGCAAAAATCGCCTGGGCGAAAGGTCGCCACTACGCGTGCCTGGAGACAGATATAGAGGATGTCACAGGCTAAGGGTAGCCCATCTGAATTGTCAAGGCATGCCGAAATCGGATGTGCTGGGCCTACAAGGCGCATAACGGCGGCACAACGTAATCACGCTCCCGGAAATCGGATATCCGTGATGGTTACAATGGAGCGAACGCAAAACAAACAAACATAAAGATACTGACAGCAACAACGTAGAAATGGCACACTATTAAAATTGACGGGGTCAATACAAATATTTTAAACTGCGAGTGATTTTTCTTAAAATGCATGTCAAATGTTTTGGAAATATGCTTGCATGAAACAATTCATTAACCACTCAATAGTCTCATGTACGGTTCTGAAATTCTTGCCCTGCAAGAAACACATCTGATGGTTTGAAGTTATTCACAGGTTCTACAATATATTGTACATTTAAATGTATTTGAGGTAGACGTATCCAACTCGAACGGCGACATATACAATTGCTTGTGCAGAAAGTGCATATTCACTTACAGTACGTGATTGTCAGTACGTGATTGTCAGTACGTGATTGTCAGTGCGTGATTGTCAGTACGTGATTGTCAGTGCGTGATTGTCAGTACGTGATTGTCAGTACGTGATTGTCAGTACGTGATTGTCAATACGTGATTGCCAGTACGTGATTGCCAGTACGTGATTGTCAGTACGTGATTGTCAGTACGTGATAGTCAGTACGTGATTGTTAGAACGGGATAGCCAGGACATATGAGTGTAATGATAAAGGCGATGTGCCTTATTAAAAAAAGTCAATTATGATGAATTCCTTTAGGGTGTTGCAGGGAGATTGCGCACTGTTTGTGTGATAAAGCTCGGATGTCCTTGCTGTGGCGACATCATGTACGGGATACGTTCTTTTTAAAATGTACCATCAGACAGAAGATGTGTCTCAATGGAAATTATTATTTTACTGAAATGTAAAAAAAATTACCTTGAATTCAACAATGGATATCTAGGTCGGACTATGTGCTACTGGATAAGATGGATATACTGGATATATTTTATGTCATGGCAAAGTTGGTTGTCAACACAAACATTTGTTGGACATTTTTCCACAATATAAGAATGATTTAGTGATTTTAAAAAAATGTCCCATGCCGTGTAGTGTTGGTTAGCAAGTCTTTCCACAAGCTTTTATTTCGTGTTCTGTCAATCATTTTCGATATCGATGTTCTTCCATGCCTAATCCCAGGTTGTCAAACATTTTCTCTCTTTGTCTTTTACTACACGTCTTGCTCTTCAACTTTCCTTTTGTCACGATGTGTTCTATATTTCCTCTTTTCATTATGTGACCATATCGATTACTATGCCTACTATTTCTGATGGGATTAGCAGCTCTCTTTTTGAATCAACCTCTTTCAAGATATCTTCGCTACGCTTTTTATATGTTCTTTTCGTTCGTTGTATTCTTCTATTAAACACACATCTCTTTTGTCTCTATGTATTTGTTCACTATTCTGCTGATTGTCCAATATTCACTTACACAAATAATTGGTTCTGTTTAACTTCTGAAGGACTGTACGGTAGATTTTCGAAATGTCATCCCCCTTTAAATGGTTTTTATTCGAAATGTCTTCCCCAACAACGTTTTTTGGGTACTATGGTCGCATTCCAACCTCCGTTTTCGTTCAGGTTTCCCATTAGTACCTACCTGCGTACTTTGTGGTAAATTTATCTAAATATTATACTAATAAATAATAATAACTAATTGAAATATTTTTTTTTTAGGGTTAGGGTTGATTATGTTTTACATAACCCTATCCAAAATATAATTACATTTAAATTAATAAATAATAAAGATAAATTGATAAACATAGGCAAGGGAAATAATCACATAGGTAGGCACTAATTGACGCAACGGGGCTTGGACTGTGATCATAGTACCATAGTCTGATTGGTGCCGCCTGAATGGGCAACTTCTCTGCATGATAGCACGGCACGGCCCTGCTTCTAATAACTCTCTCTCTCATCTTAATTGACAAATAATATTACATAGGCTATTCATCATCTTGTGAAATGTTGCATTTGCGTATATAATTTTACATTTGTCTTCTTTAATATATCTTCCATCTGATGTTATTAATGTACATACTTATCTGAATATGTTGACTTGCTTCAGACGGATCCCATCTACTTTTAAATTGCATTCTGGAGGACATCTATTCTTTTCTATTACAATCACTTGAGTTTTTCTGCTATTCTAACAAAACCTTTAGTTTTCACTTTCTTTTGCAATGATATCATCATTTCTTGTAATTGTGTTTCTTTTTTAGATATCAAGTCTGTATCATCTGCATATCGTAGGTTGTTTATATTATACTATCCAACAGGCACTTTTATCACAGTGTGTATGGATCTCATTATTATTTACCTGTATAAATTGAACAGGTGAGGTGATAACACACAACCATGTCCAACCCCCTGTAACACTTTATCGCAAGGTTTACCTTCCCCTCCATATTGTATTTAGAAGTAACTATAGACAATGTCTTCGTAGGATAACTAACACCCATTGGAGTGAATTCAAATCGAATTATAACATCAGAGAAGAGACACATCAAAATTTCATCACAGACGTTATCAGAAAACGCCGACGGTCCTACATCGGGCATGTCCTACACGCAGACAGCAACAGAATACACCACCAATCTCTTGAATCGATACCTAAAGGCAAAAGAGCCAGGGGTAGACCAAAAGAAACACTCAGAAGAACAATACTTAGAGAAAGTAAAACAACCAATATTCATACTATTCAAGAACTGCACAGAACAGCTTTGAGCAGACAGAATTGGGGAGATCTGACCTCTGCCCTATGCGCTAACTTCAGCGCAAAAGGAATATGTATGAGTGAATGAATAGAGAATGAGGTATCAGTGACTTTCCAGCAGAAGAGGTCTGCTTAACTGGCTGTTTTAACGGCTTCATGGAAATAAGGAGTTTTTAATTGTGTTGAAAACTCCCACTTGTTTATCAACTCTTTGTTGCCATACATATTCCTCATTATTCTCAGATATTTGTCAAAAATGTTGAAATTCTCCAACAGTTTAATTACTTCTTCATGTTTCGCCTTACAAAATGGCTTAATGTAGTTAAAAAAAACACAAACACGGATATATGTTTACTTCCATCAATCTGTCTATGAATGGTATCAATATTATCAATATAATGAATAATCAATATCGTCCGTGTGTTGCCGGGCCCGAAAGGGGATCAAAGAATAGCAACACTTCCATGCATGACGTAAAAGGCGACTAAGGAGGTTATGTGATGGAGTTGGATGTCCCATCCCATATAGGGTCAGTGACCCAAAGCCATACTGAAGTCGGATGTGTCAGAACGAAAGACGCAGATATCGCTGCAATGATGTAAACCGTGACACAACGCCTTCCGTTTTCCAGACTACATCCTGCTAATTTGCAGGAGTTTGAGAACAAACACAGAAGAAGAATAAATATCAATAACGTTATTGTATCTTTTCTTTCTACAAATCCACATTGATCATCTCCAAGGTCTAGTTTTATTTTACTTCTTATTCTCTTCACTACAATTCGAACTGCGATATGGAAATGGAGATGCGATGAGAAAGATATATAACCACTGTGTAACTGGAACTATAAGCACACCTTCGCCATCTGCTGTAAGAAAGGGAACTTCGTTGAGGTTGACAGGCGTGCATTGACGTCAATTCATATTAATCAATACTAATTTTAATCATATTCCTAGATCAAGTCCTAAACTAGGGTGAACGTTTTTCATGAGTCCTCTAGGCAAATAGAGTTACTCAAGTATTATTTCTACCACTCTCGAGCGTTTTCACTAAATCTTAGTGAAGGCATGGCAGATTGAGTGTTTGGTTTTGCAATCTGCATGTCGTTATTTTAAAAATGTCCTTATTAAAATGTCATGTTAGCACTTTCTACCAAATATTTCCGACCAGAGACAAATATTTTGCTACCCTTTTATAGATTACGTCATCAATTTATAAGTAGGTTATTGACCAATTCCCCCCCCCCCCCCCCCGTTTCAACAACTGACATGAATTAAGGAAAGTCCACTGCTTAATTATGCCAATTTTGTACCCCTTCCGTTAAAAAAATTAGTGCGTAATATATACAATAAAAATACAGGTTTTGTTTAACATTTTTCAAAAAATGTTTCAAATTCAAATGATTTTATTCGTGTATAAAAACAATACTTTTGTCTTAAACATCTGTCAACCTCTCCCCCTGTTCCTTCTTAACAACTGTTACAATTTTTCAAATCCCCTTTCTTCAAAAGGGCATCCAAGGGAGTGCTGTAGATTTTCTCATCAAGATGTACGTTTTCGACCACTTGAATGGTTTTTCTTCGAACTGCCGCTCAGAACAATATATTTTGATCGTTGCCTTGCCTGGTGCGGCCGCCTCTCTCTGCATCATAATGCGGAACGGACCTTTCTATATGCCCATCATCAAAGCTTCTAACAAACACTCTCTCCCCAATCTCAGTTGGTTCTGATCTGAGAACGTTCACAACTTGCGCAATAAATGATATAGCATATTTATTTCCACTATATCATCTATTTGGCTACTCCTGTTCATTTTTGAAACTTGATTAACATTTTCTAAAATTAATACTCTGTTTCATGCATTTATATTAATATGAGAATGTGTACGATGTCTTCTTTGCGTTTTTCTCAAACGACTGTCAGTTATCGCGATTTAGTTCAGATAATGGAATACATTGTGATTTAGAAATAAAAATAAGACCAATAACATGTCAGGGTTGTAATGGGGTGACACACTGGAAACATTAGCACAAAAAGATCTCTAAACATTTCTATCCTCAACCATTCGGAGGAGTGTAGAAAAATCATGCACAGAAAATTCATTAATGTTATTATTCTAGGAATTTCTCTGACCTCCTGTTCTCCCTTACACTGGTTTGTTACTTGAAAAATAATTTTAGAAAGTATGTCGTGTCTCATTACATGTTCAAAGCAAACAATTTTCCCACGTTTCACCACGGGTAAACGTTGTTTTTACTGATATATGTGTTTGTACTTTATGTAGCTATGTCTTAACAAAAGTCTGTAACAACTGTTTTAAAAAGCATGAATCCTTCTTTCCGTGTACGCATCGAGTATCCATTGTGATTTACAGTTTGGCGGAATATCTTATGATGTTGTGATGTGATACTTTATGACCTTAGGGATCAGTGATTGCTGTAATTTTATATCAGGTGGGTCACTCAAAATGAAATAGCTTGGAGGGACGAATATGATCGCTGTTGTAGTTTGTGGAAAGCGCTCCTCTTAACAGAAAAAATATAGAAAAAATATGTAATTGAATTTAACAAATAAGACGACTATAGAGAATCGATATTTCGAACAACAGGCCCGTATCGCGATAAGGACAAATATCCGATACAACTGAAATTGAAATGCATTAGGCATATTCAGGAATCTGTATCATTATACAGAAGAATCAAACACGAGGGAAATAGAACTTAAGGAACGCATGTACAAATTTAACTTATGTATCAATCTATCCCAAAATGTCTCATAGAAAATAGTGCATCCAGACCGTTCAGAACGCGATTACAAACTATTGCACGTTTTGTAGTGCCCAGAGAAAATATGACTACAGCAATAAAATGCATGGTTGATGGCTATATCTTAAAATGCTAGCATTTTAAAAAAAATGTGTGCAACCCAAAATGTAACTTTAATCATTGTGTGGTGTGGTGTACATACTACATATATATACCTAACGTAGTTCAATATCATTTCTGGTTTCGTGTGTTTGTGTGGTCTTGATAAGGTCTTGAAGTAGAAACGTCGATTCTGTGCATTTATTACGTGTGCAAAACAGAATAAATAGTGTTTATTTCGACTGTGGCATTACCACCAGATAGACAGTTCTGCTACAGCATCTTTATCATGATGGAGTGTGTTCTAAACACACAAATAAACAAAAATAAGGCAGCACTCTCTCTCTCACACACACATACATACATAGAGAGAGAGAGCGAGAGCTAAAATACCTTAGTATTAATACATATCATACATTGTATGGAACAAGCAGTTCCTGCTCAAGTCCATGAATAATATAATAATGAAAGCATATTCTACATTGGGCAATGAATTTCAAGCACTTCTGTTTTTTTAGTCATAACCCATTCATATCGCCAACATAATGTGGATGGTCGGTTTTCGAACAGTCTGCAAACTTGATCGTGATATACTTGTGAGCAGAAACCACTAAATACTCTACCAACGAACCCACACGGTATCTAAGGTTGTTTGTGAGGCGAACTCCTCCCAACCCATCATCTCTATACGCTAATGGACTATATCATTCGGAGCACTTTGTTTATTGCTAGCATTTGGCTCATAAAAGACATTCGAGAACAAGTGTCTTCGTAGGATAACTAACACCCATTGGAGTGAATTCAAATCGAATGATAACATCAGAGAAGAGACACATACAAATTTCATCACAGATGTTATCAGAAAACGCCGTTGGTCCTAAATCGGGCATGTCCTACGCGCAGACACCAACAGAATACACCACCAATCTCTTGAATGGATACCTACAGGCAAAAGAGCAAGGGGTAGACCAAAAGAAACACTCAGAAGAACAATACTTAGAGAAAGTAAAACAACCAATATTCATACTAGTCAAGAACTGCACAGAACAGCTTTTAACAGACAGAATTGGAGAGATCTGACCTCTGCCCTATGCGCTAACTTCACCGCAAAAGGAAAATAAATGAGTGAATGAATGAATTTGGCTCATGCAGTGTAATATTCTTATCACCTGCAACCTGATGCAGGAATCTCTGAAGGTTTCATCAGTGTCCCAACAGAGCAGCCACTATATAACAGTAAAACCCTATAGATGCTATGAATATGTAGTGATGCTTCCTTCTTGTGAACAACGTTTTTACCCGCTCTAAGTAATAGAGTGTCTTTTCACGGCATGCGTGACACTGACAGTTGCAGTCTTCTGGGTATGAGACGGAGCTATGTTGATATCTCCACCTACACTAAATTATTCACACGAAAGGATTAAAGATGCAGGAAGCACTATTGTTCTTAATTCCCAGGAATCTAAAGAAATGCATATCACAAGCT
Organism: Meghimatium bilineatum; assembly: GCA_034231615.1. NCBI lineage: Eukaryota > Metazoa > Mollusca > Gastropoda > Stylommatophora > Philomycidae > Meghimatium > Meghimatium bilineatum. Next base: position 22,819,443 of record CM067299.1, read on the forward strand.
ACCAATCGATACGAGAAACATATTGATAACCATCTGTGGTCATAAACTTGTAAACCGTCTACCGCGTTAACCCTTAAAACTTAATATCTCGAAATTCCGGGATTTACTCGTAAATATTTCTGTGTGGCAGGAAATGGTTTGGTGTTGCATATTTTCTTCTTACCTAGCACACTCAGACCAATATTCCTCTACTAACTCTTGAACAGACAACTACTCACTCAAGACTATATATTACTATGAAATCGGCTTCGTTACAACATTTAATAGTTTGCTGTCGAAATACGACCTCTATAACACCATCTGCATGTCATGATTATATGTACATGTTCAATTTTGTGATCTACGCTACGCAATCGTTGTCTCTAAATTAATGCTATCTATCTTCGTCGGTCTGTCCAAGCCTTTGGGATCTCATCCGTATTTGGTAATCAGCTTGAATATTCCCCAGGTTCTTATTCCAAAAGTGATCCAACTGCTTGGATGTTCTGTGATCGTAGATCTAGTCCTTCAACCAGAAGCTTCATTACTACTAAATTCCTGACAACTCTCAAATTAGATGATAACGAAAATCCTATGGCGTTATATCATCTCTTGTTAAGATGCATAATTTCTCGAACTCACTGTTCATTTTCCCAGACCCTCTGTCCGAACTAACTTCTGGTCTGAATGTCTTGGGCCAACACACTTCCCGACTGTCTGAGGGGGGGGGGGAAGGCTGTTTTTCGATCCCAGTGTAAGTAGTTGACTCTCGTCAAAGAACAATCTTGAACATTAGTAATTCATGTATCAATACATTTGTCTGTAGGCCCCGCTTTCTTCCTTATTACTCAAATGTCGTCGGCCAGCAAGTTACAACAAACATTTATCTTACTACTTAAATGCCGCCGGTACGACCTTTAAGCAGCCAAAACAATCTACTATTATGTTTGAGTGACTTGTATAGTTTCTTTTAAAAAGGTACTGAAATGTTGTTATAGAACCTATTTCTGCTTCTCTCTCAGTGAATGGCTTGAGGTACCAATATGTCCCATATGTGTGACCATCATTTACCCCCGGCTCTATTAGTTGGCCAAATCGTTCTGTTAGCTCTGTATCGTTTGCGTCATCAACCGACACAATTACAAGTATATTAAAACTAAAATGTCTCAGACGTTGGCAGTTCATTTTCACCTGTTCCCATTTAGTTTAGTCATCACACCACTGTGATATATTATTTGCTCCCTTTACGCAGACGGCTGTGACGGGCGACTAGCATAATTCAAAAGGCGGCAGAACGCACTCCCATTCTCTGAACTACGTCTGCGGAATTCTAGCAGCATCATTGTTCTGCAACATGAGAGATCCAGTGGTAGATTGAGAATGAACGCCAACAACAACAACAAAAACAACAAATATACTTGTCTTTATACACAATGGTGAACCATGCCTTCAAACATCACACAAACACATGCTCTGAGTCGGATACTTCTTCTCAAATCATTGTATAGCAATGTTAGTTAAAGTCTGGGCATGAAGGGACGCTCTAGAGAAACCAATGTTAGTAAAGTCTGGACATGAAAGGGAGACCCAGAGAGACCCATGTTAGTAAAGGTCTGGACATGAAAGGAAGACCCAGAGAAACCCATGTTAGTAAAAGTCTGGGCATGAAAGAAAGACCCAGAGAGACCCATGTTAGTAAACGTCTGGGCATGAAAGAAAGACCCAGAGAGACCCATGTTAGTAAACGTCTGGGCATGAAAGGAAGATCAATGTTAGTTCTTTTTCTTTCAGTCACGTAAAACATGTTTAAAACATGTTAAAAGCAAAAAATATGCAAATAAATAAGTAAATAAAAAAGCAAGCAAATAAACAGTAAACGTCATAATGCATTGAAACGTCATATTTGCCATTTATTCCCAGCATATATTTGGAGCCACGTATTTCATCTATACATATGTTTCGACGGTGTAAGCATTCGGCTTGCTGTTTGGTCTATTTCTTGAACAATCTTCATGAAGGAGGTCAGCGAGGCGCTGGATGTTTTTACCTGTCAAAACGAATACAATTTTCTCTGTTAGGTTACTATACTAAGAGTGATCGTATTGTTACCATCATAATTAAGGGTAAAATAATCTGTATTGTTTAAATCTACGCACCAACAACAGCAGCAGATGACCAAGAGATTGACACGTTTTACCAATAACTACAGCACACTCTAGATACAACAGACAGACAAGACATTATTATAGTAATCTGAGATTTTAACGCTAAAGTAGGGAAAGAAAGAGCACATCATGAAATTAGATATCAAGGGAAGTATGGCTTAGGAAATAGAAAAGAAAGGGGAGGAACGATTGCTCAATTTTTGCTTGGTAAACAATCCAGCAATCATGAATTCATTTTTTTAACAACATCCCAGAAGACTGTCTACGTGGAGGTCACCAGATAGAAAATGTAGAAATAAAATAGATTACATATTGATCCAACAAAGATGGAAAACAAGCATTCCCTTAAGTAAAACATTTACCAGGAGCAGACTGCGACACGGACCACGAACTGTTGATGACGAAATTTAAGGTAGAAATAAAGAAAATTAACAAGAACACCCATACCATTAGATATGACACATGAGACATACCAAGGGAATATAACACCGAGATAACAAAACAAAGTTACCACACTTCTATATATATAAGTTATATAATTGACACCAAACGATCTTGCCAACAAAATAAGCGATGTTATCACCAACACTGCAGAAAAGATTATATCCCCCCCAAAAAAAAAAATAAAACCCCCGCAAAAATCAGGAATATCAAAAATCAAAAATACATCTCAGAAGAAATGATGAACTTAATTGAAGATAGAAGGAGATGTAAACCGCCGGAAAAAGTAAATAAAACTACAGAGAAAAACAAATTAAGAAACGAATTAGGAATGATAAACAACAATACATAATGAATACGTGCAGAGACATCAATGAACACAGACAATAAGGAAATAACAAAAATATGTTCACTGCTACAAGAGCATTACAACAGAATAACTTCAAGCCCGCACTTCGAGTACTAAAAGAAAAATAAGGAATACCTTAACAGAGAAAACATATTCTATACAGATGGAAGGAATATTGTCAAGAAATGTATAAAAGGAACAACCCATTCACCAAATGAGAGCATCAATGAATTAGAACACGAACCGGAACCTACAATGGAAGAGGTCAGACATTCAATCAGAAATATGAAAAAAGGAAAATCGCTAGGTAACGGAGAGTAACATCAGAGATAATACAAGCCGGTGGAGATTCCAGTGTTCAAATATTTCATACTTTATGCTGCAAAATCTGGAAAAGCGGAACATGACCGAAAGAATGGAAAAGTCAGTATACATACCATTGCCAAAGAAAGGAGACCTTCAACTGCGTACCAACTATAGAACAATAGCTCTAATTAATCAAGCCAGCAAAATACTAGTGCAGGTCATAATGAAAAGAATATAACGCAAATTAGAAAAAGAATTTCCTGCCGGTTTTCGAGCAGGAAGAGAAACAAGAGATCACATAGTCAACATGAGGAATATAATTGATAAATATAGAGAATACAGCTTAGGCCTACATATGTGTTTCATAGACTACACCAAGCGTTTGACTGTGTTAAACATCACCAGCTATGATCCATCATGGGAGGCATGGGCTTCTCAAAATCTAATACATCTTATTGAAAAACTATATCATGAACCACAAGCAGCAGTAAGAGTGGAGGGAGAAACATCTGAATGCTCGCTGTTCAAAGTGTAATGAGACAAGGGTGCACTCTATCCCTTATCTTTTTTAACATTTACGCAGAGAATATAATGAGAAATGTAAGAGAATAACTAGAGGAAAATGAGTTTCATGCAATAAATATTTGTGGGTACACGATTCCAGACATAAAATATGCAGATGATACAGTCCTCCTTACTGCACATCCTGAGGGACTGAAACAGCTTATCACAACAATAAAGAAATACAGCGAGATCCAAAATATATATCTAAACGAACAGAAAACATCAATTATGACAACAGACAAAACAAAGATCAAACCAATAATCAACATAGACAATGTAGAACTAGAATCTGTATACAAATTTGAATATCTGGGAACAAATAAAAACAGTTCTGAAGATTGTTCAGTGGAGATTAGAAGAAGACTCTCAATTGCAGCACTCACATTAATACAAATGATAAAGCTATGACAAAGTAGTAATAACGACACTAAAGTAACCATTTTAAGATCATGTGTTTTTCCAATGGCAACATATGGATGTGAGACTTAGACTTTCAACAAGACAATATCCAAAATAATAAATGCATTTGAAATGAAGTGCTGCAGAAAGATCCTACGGATATCATGGGCAGAGAAAAATGAGAACATTGAAGTTTTGTAATTACTGAAACCAAATGAAGGGTTGCGTCTAAATACCATCATAAGAAGGAAGATATGACAACCAATACAAGGTAACTGCGTGAAACGTAACAACAATTAGACTTACGTAAATCACAGGTTTATATTTCGTCTCAATGGGACACGACAGACTATAGCTAAAACTAGTGGGTAATGATGGGCAATGATGAGCACACAAGAAATAAAAAAAAAATTACAATACACAAATCACATTCAATGTTTCAACCAAAAGGTCTTTATCAGACACAAACCAAATATTAAAAGATGACGAATAGTAAAATTATCACAACGTCCAACGGAAATATGGAAATGATATGCCGGAAGGTCAGAAAGTACATAAAAACGTAAATATATGTGAAACGAAACGAACAAAAAGATGAGTAAATGACGGAACAAAAAGAATAAAGACAAAGACCACACCAACCCAGTACTAGACATAAGAGTGGTCGGAATTGAGTCCAAAAGGCTTGAGTGTACCCAATTCGAAAATGAGACGATTTTCTATAGCATACCTAGATCTATCATTGGTGGTGTAAGATCTGATGGCGGTGACCTGAATATCCAAGAAGGAGAGGATTGGAGAGTTGTTGGTGGCCCTCCTGGAGGTAAAGGTCCTTACGCCAAACCACACACCACAAATCCTCCTTTCTACACTACACGCACATCTGATCTGACTGTAACTAACCAGAAGGTTGTTAACAACACTGTGAAAACCCTTATCCTTAACAACGACCTTCCTACCACTGCCAAATATCTTTGCATGGATCGAAGTTGTTTAGGCAAACCTGTTTTCTATATGCTGCCTAAAATCCATAAGGCATCGAATCCGGGTAGACCTATTGTCTCTGCTTGCTCTTGTCCCACTGAGCGCATCTCTGACTTCCTTGACAGCATTTTTCAGCCGTTAGTCGAACAACTGCCTTCATTCTCCATTTTTTCTACCGTCCAGTTGTCTTCTGACCGTACCTATCGTCTGTTCTTGCTTGATGTCTGTTCTTTGTACACTTCTATGCAGATGGTCTCAGGTCTCTACAGTTCTTTCTTGACAAGAGTCCCCACACCTCTGTATCCACTTCTACTCTTAACCGCCTTGCTGAACTGATGCTTACGCTCAACTCTTTTGAATGTGATGGACACTTTTTCGATCAGATCAGTAGCGTTGCCATGTGAAATAAAATGGGACCTAGCTATGCGTGTCTCTTTATGGGACATCTTGAACATTTATTTTGGTATACCTATGATGGCCCGTTCCCATCTCTTTTCCATAGATACATTGACGATGGGATAGGTATCACCGACATGTCCGAATTGGAATTGTCTCGTTTCATCAACTTCATCGGCAGTTTTAACCCTGCCATTCAATTTACATCTAATATCTCCACTACTTCTGTCAACTTCCTTGACATCATTGTCACCATTCATCCCCCTTACCTTAGCACATCCGTTTACTATAAACCCACTGATGCACATGGCTTTCTTCTCTACACTTCTTCTCATCCTCCTGCTTGTCGCAACTCTCTACCGTACTCCCAGCTTCTTCGCCTGCGTCGCTTATGTAGCGATTATGACGATTTTCTCGACAAGTCCTCTGAGATGATTGAGTTTTTCCTTAGACGATCGTTCCCTGACAGCATTCTTTCATCCGCTTGGCTCTGTGTGCGCCATTTGTCTCGCCTCGATACCTTGACTAACTCTCAGGGTTCTTCCTCCTCCTCTGATAGGGTTAAATTTGTTCTTACCTTTCATCCCCATAACTCTTCTGTTCGACGCATCATGCTCAAACATTATTCTCTTCTCCAGTCTGATCCTGACACCAGTGACGCTTTCAATGACTTACCTCTGGTGGTTTATAGGCGTGATAGAAATCTGAGGAACATCTTGGTTCATAGCCACCTTAAGTCTTATGTTCCTGACCATTTTGGCACTGTTCGTTGCTCACGTGTCCGTTGCTTTACATGTCCTTACGTAGTTCAGATGCACTCCATTTTATTTCCCAAGGCCACTTTCTCCATCGATGAGGCCTTTACATGTGAATCCCGTAATGTCATTTACGTGATCAAATGTAAACGCTGTGGCAAACAGTACATCGGGGAAACCGACCTACGATTGAGCGATCGCTTTTGTAACCATCTTCATGCCATCAAGCACAGAACACCCACTCCTGCGGCCACACACTTCAACGGCGGAGGTCATCATGGTGCGTTGGATATTCAGGTCACCGCCATTAGATCTTGCACCACCGATGATAGATCTAGGTATGCTCTAGAAAATCGTCTCATTTTCGAATTAGGTACACTCAAGCCTTTTGGACTCAATTCCGACCACTCTTATGTCTAGTACTGGGTTGGTGTGGTCTTTGTCTTTATTCTTTTTATTCCGTCATTTACTCATCTTTTTGTTCGTTTCATTTCACATATATTAACGTTTTTATGTACTTTCTGACCTTCCGGCTTATCATTTCCATATTTCCGTTGGACGTTGTGATATTTTTTCTATTCGTTGTCTTTTAATGTTTTATTTGTGTCTTGATAAAGACATTTTTGTTGAAACGTTGAATGTGATTTGTGTATTGTAATTTTTATGATTTCTTGTGTGCTCATCATTGCCCATCATTACCCACTAGTTTTAGATATAGTCTGTCGTGTCCCATTGAGACGAAATATAAACCTGTGTTTTACGTAAGTCTAATCATAAGAAGGAAGCTACAGTATTTTGGATACTTAAAATGACACGATGGCATCGACAAGCTTATTCTGAAGGGTAGATGGACTAACGACATAGAAGAATGTATGAACATGTCTCTAGCTAATGCAGGCCTGATTGACCGGGACAGAGAGACCTTCAGATTATCATGATCTACTTATGTCAAAGTGATAGCTTTAATATCCATCTGTGTCAATGTAATAGTTTCATTATCTATATAGTTGTATCTGTCTAATAGTTTCAATATCTAAATAGTTGTGTCTAATAGTTTCAATATATATATATATATATATATATATATATATATACATAGCTGTATATGTTTAATAGTTTCATTATCTATATAGTTGTATCTGTGTAATAGTTTCAATATATATATATATATATATATATATATATTAGTATCTGTCTAATAGTTTTAATATCTACATAGGTGTGTCTAATATTTTCAATATCTTTATAGTTGTATCTGTCTAATAATTGCAATGTCTATATAGTTGTGTCTAATAGTTTAAATATCCATATAGCTGTATGTGTCTAATAGTTTTAATATCTATATAGTTGCATCTGTCTAATAGCTTTAATATCGATATAATTGTATCTGTCTAATAGTTTCAATATCTATATAACTGTATTTGTCTAATATTTTGTATGTATTTCTATATATTTGTATCTGTCTAATAGTTTCAAAATTTGACAACATAATATTATCCTCGTCGACATACTGTACTTTAGACTTAATGATACCCACTTATCATCCAATTTTTAAATTTCTGTTACGATTTTTATTAAATACTTAATAATATTAAAATGCGTTTCTACATATATTCAACACGCGCCGGTTTATGTCCATTTAATACCTGCAGGCACATAATTTGATTTGGTTGTCACGATGACGTCCTGGTGTGTTTCAGTTTTGTGATCTGTGTGTCTTCTATCAGTAGATTTTATTTACTTTGTAAATAAATATTTTACTTCTAGGGAAACCAGTTATCTAGAAAATGTTGTGTTAAATACATTATTCACTTATGGCTATGTTTACGATACATATATGTGATTGTTAATATATTCAGAATAAAACTATCAATATATTGTTAGATGTCCTTTGCAGACCATTCTTCTTACTGTCACTCTGTAAGGTGTGTTTCAGATGAGTAGCTTTTGGATACGTCTCAATAGTTTGCCGGAGCTTCTTTCTGAGTGATTCTGGGCTCTTATAAATGATCATCCCTGGTGAGCCATGAGTTCAATACTGGGCCTTTCAATAACTCACATAAGAAGAAATTGTTATAATATAATCTTCTGAATACACGTTTTATAACATGCCTCCTCATATTGAAATCTGATATGTCAGTCTGAAAGGAGTAGATATTACAGCTAGTCTGTAAACCATGACACAATGCATTCCGTTCACGTGATAAATGCAGGTGTTTGTGATCGAAAACAGAAGAAGAATCACGCTTTCATAACATGGACATTGGATAATAAACAGATTTGTAGCATTGCTGGTATTACGTGAGGTGTCGCGATTTCCCATGAGCTTGAAACATGTCCAAGTGATCGCGAGTTGAATTTAGTGAGACTATTAAACTGTATGACTAACCCCTTACACGGATGAAGCCAGCCGGTATGATTGTACCATATTGCAAATAAACCATTGCACAAATATGTGATTACATTACTGGTAAAGTTTGCAAAAGGTATTGTTGTCGTGTTTAGCTTGTACAATTTCCTTGTATCATAATATTTTTTATCTTTCTCCATATCACATTTTAGAATATTAGGCCCTGAAATATTTTTACGACCTGGTTTGATGTCTCTGCTGCCATGGAATAGATCTATTTTATATTTCTGCCTATCTCTTTGTTGTATCGCTCTTGTCAAATAACAATTCGCTGTTTTTATAATGGAAATCTCCACAACCACGCACATTCCTGGGAATCGTTTTTCTTATCAGATATTCTTACTTCACGTTCTTGTCCTGTAGTTGTGTGTTTATTCTATAGGCTGTATTTGATTTCCTTGCGTTTTGCTTGTATCTATTCATTTCTGGCATCGTCCTACACATCTTACGAAATTCCGTATTTATTTTTTTTATATATATTCAAAGGCGCCCCTGTGTTGCCGGGGCCCGAAAGGGGAGCAAAGAATATCAACACTGTTTACCTTCATGCATGTCGTAAAAGGCGAATAAGGAGGTTATGGGATGGAATTGACTGCCCATCCCATATAGGATCAGTGACCCAAAGCCATGCTGAAGTCGGATGTGTCAGGCCGAAAGGCGCAGATTTTGCAGCAATGCTTTAAACCATGACACAACGCATTCCGTTCTCCGGACTACATCCTGCTAATCTGCAGGAGTTTGAGAACAAACACAGAAGAAGAAGAATATATTCAAATGGAATTTTTATCATGCTCTCTTTAAGCCATCATATGTATCACAGTCTCAGCTATGTACCTTTAGTTTTCCCCAAGATTCATGATTTAATGCGAGTCACTGGATAATACGGCACTATGGTGTGGCCATCAATAAATATTCACCCTGCTTATTCATTGGGAATCATCCTTGAAAGGTGTCACAATGACTATTCCCGTGGTTTTTGTTGGCTGTTCACAGAAAGCATACACACAGTGACCAAAGAAATCCAGGAAAGAGTCTAATTTGTCACTTCAGAAAATGATTGCCATTGATCTAGCAGGTCTTATGTGTATGTAGACTAACTGAGAATCGTCCTTCTAAAGTTACTTCTGAAAGGACTTTTAAATGCAGAAGATATGATTCGGTATCTATCTCGATAGTGTCGCAGACTGTTTCTAAAACATCAAGCAATTTCACCTGTTAGCTGTGAGATTGGTGATCAGTGTGTAGTGTCTATTGTCTATTGTCTTTCCTCAGGTGGTATGTTATCCACTCTTGTCGTTAAGCATATGGGTGATTGGAGCTCGAGCTTGCGTTCTAGAACCAGGTGTGTGCCTCGGCTGTGCTATGACCGTGTTTGTTCAGGATGTCCCTGACGTTTTCTATCCATCTTTTCCGTGATTTTCCTCTGGCTCTGTACCCTGATCTCATTTGGTTATATAACGCCTGTACGGGAAACTTGTCGTGATGCATTCTCATAATGTTTCAATATGATATTGTATATGCTATTGATATTATTTTACTGATATTGTACGTAGTGAGTAGAGTAAATTTGTCATGTACAACTAGCCTACTAGCGACATGGTTACAGACGTAGGGCAATCAGTGTGTTATATATACACTGAACGTATTTCCTAATGATGCCGATCGGATGTGTCAGTTTTGATACAAATAAAACGGTGACACAACCAATATTCTACTTCTGGACTACATCTGTATGGAAATCTAGTGGGTCTATGAAAATGTTGATAAAGAATTCAAGTGTATTTCACGAATATAATAAAGGACGTGAGATAATACAGGATATTATCTATGACTGTAGGTTATCATTAGCGCACACCACACAAGTACATAGGTGCTCTGATTCCCTATTCATAACCCAGAGTGTAGCGGCAAACAGTTCCAGTTCGTTGCTGATCAATCAGTCTCTGTGTATATCTATTTACGGGATGTTCCAATCTTTACATAATCGTCTCCGCATTCTATTTACAGGCTGTTTCAATATTTACATTAATCCCCCCTAATTTTATTTACAGGCTGTTCCATTTTTACATGATTCTCCCCCACATTCTATTTATGGACTGTTCCAATCTTTACATGAAACTCCCCCGAAATCTTGAGAGTTATCATGTTTAACACTTTTGAAAATCATCTGTGCTGACGAGGTCCCCTAAAGCATTAATTATTTCAGATCGATTCATAGAAGTAACTAAAGACATGCTGGCCATTTTCGTCAATGTACCGGCTCGTTCATTTTTAGCGACCCCCGCATGCCCTGGCTCGAATATAAAGATAATCTTTCTGGTCATATATTCTGTCAATAACTCCGCAAATATACGGCGGACGTTCTACGCTTCAAATTTTAGGATCATGGTCATCGAGTTACTAATTATCCATGCATGAGAATAGTGCTGTAATATCCTCCCCGACAGCGCTCCGTCACGGCTTTTATCTTCATAATTTGATTGCTCTCCACCGAAGACGGATGTGTCGGGCCATTGGCGCAGATAAAACGGCGATACAACGCATTTCCATTCTCATGTACTACATCCTGCTGGAAATCTAATAGGGCCATGGTACTGCTGCAAGAGAGATCCAGTGGGAGTTTGAGAATGAACGTTGAAGAAGAAGAAGATTGCTCGAGCTGAATTCTTTCGCAGCTTTCCCATGAGACCGTGCAGAAAAGCCTAACTACAGTATTGACGACGAGTAATTGGCCCAGAAATTTAGATTATTATAGCTTTTTCTGCAGTGACGAGGATATCTTCAAATAGAGTCCTGATTTCTGCAACCACCGCTACCGAATTTTGTGTTCCTGCAAATTCTGTCGATTGTGATGACTACAGAGAAGGTACCACCTAGTGCAGGTGGAGTGGGAAACCACTGCTCCTTGCGATCAGTGCAAGTAGAACCATACTTGTTTAATGACATCTTTGGTATGTTCCAACCATAATTTATCCCTTTTGAGCATGTGGTATGTCAAGTCCTTTTTGAGCATGTTGCCTTTCAAATATTGATTATGACAGGGCACATGACAATAAAATGAATACAATGTCAAAGCTCAAGTAATACTGTCGTAGCACCATCTTTGTATTACAAATACATTCTGAAATGCCTTTTGTATGAAGTCTCGTCTATGTAACGACACAATGAAATGGGAAAGATTGGGGGAAAAAGACGGGATAACATAGAAGATGCTGTACATCTTAGAATTTTGTTTTCTTTCTGTTGCTCGCTGCTTAATGTCTGCACTACTAAATAATTAGCTGGACTAAATCTGCCGTTGTTTGCATTTCATCTTTGTTTTCATGTATCGTTGGTTGCACAGTTGTAACTCTATGTTCATATCTCTTTTAAATTACTGGTAAATGTTATGCAGAATATGCTCACTAAAGTCTTTTAATCTATTTCAAAAGTGCATATTGGTGTAACTAACAATCATGTCTCACGTGTGTGTTTATTCATGCTATAGTCTGTTACGTTCTACCTTTATGTCAAATATAGTGGCCTATCTCTGCCAGCTTCGTGTTTTGCAAACGTTGTTTTAATTTTCTCTGTCATCACCCCCTGCTCTATTTCACATAACATTATAACGCGCAGATGACAATTTGAAATCAACCCGAAGACACACATTTGGGTTGCTTAATACAATAAATACAGAGTGGTACTTATTGTGGCGTACTCTCTTTATAACGACGGATACTAGTCCAAGTAGGTTATATCAGAGATTGTAGTCATACAATTAGTGCAGCTCGTGGTTCTTATAGTCCAGCTACAACGACCTCCGAAATAAATTAACTTTAATTTGAAAGCAACAAAACAGTTGTTGTCTATTGCCAAGTTCCAGCTTGGACTCAGTTCCCAGCAACACAATTACTGTCATGCCTAATCTTATAGAGGACTTGCCTCTTCTTTCTTGTACAAACAACATAGCAAATATCGTCAACATTTTCGCTGCTCCAAGATGGATTCAGTGTTTCTTAGAGTGCCCTCTATCATCACTTGATGATTCAGCCGTGTCCATCCACAAATATATGACCTAAACCCTGATTTTGGGTCATTCAAAAGTAGTGATTTATTTGACATTATCCATGCTTTTTATTGGCTGATGAGACACAGTATATGCAAGGTTTCCAATGGACAGTCGGATCAGATCAGATGACTTAATACTTAGGGCTATCATAGGAGAGTACGTGCTTCAGAGCTCATCTGAGGGAAATTAGAGAAACCATGTTGTATAATTTCTGCAACAGGTTTGATCCCCGGTTCCACATGCCTGTTGATTTCTATGATATAATACCATGCGCAAGGTGATATTGTACGTGTTTTTCTTTAGGTAGTCCGTGTTAACTCAGAAAAATAGATTAGCAATGACCCTATAATAAACATCACAGATGAAATATCTATGGAAATGAGCAAACAGAAAAATAAAGTTAAACTATTAGTAAGCTATATTTTTTCATTGGCAACATTTTGTTGAGAAACGTGGGCAGTGACATCCGCAAATGAAAAGCAAATATCGGCATTCGAAATGATATGCCATAGAAAGGTATAAAGGTCCTACGAATGTCATGGATAGAAAGGCGAACAAAAGCAGACGTCCACAGAGACCTGAACATAGATTAAGTCTAGCTTCTCACAACTATCAAAGAAGGCAAACTAACATATTTCAAACATATAGACAGAGACAATGTTTCAGAAAGATTAATTATAGTGTGAAAGTTTCAGGTATGAGAACAAGAGGCAGACCAAGACTACAATGGGCAAATAACATCGAAGACCGCCTGAACTTGACACTAGAAGAAGCTGGACAGCTTGTAGAGAACCGAAAGGCTTATAGATTGGCAGTGAGGACAGCGTACTGTAAAGGACACGTCATATAGACAGATAGTTAACGCAGAGATATGAAAATAATTAATAAAATAAATAAAATAAAATTACAGTATTTAGACATAGTAAAAGACTTGACACGTTGTCCAAAAACCATACTTTAAAGTAAATTGGGGTGTGGGGGGGGGCGAGTAGGAGGTAGGCAGATATTCAAGTGAGAGGCAAACATGAAATGAACAGTACAAGTGTACCAGAGTGCACCAATACATGTGGCAGAATGTTCTAGTGTCCGCTGTTGCCAACCTTTGTTGCGGAGACGGAGCGTGATATGATGCCAAGTTATGTAATTATTTGATATATCTAGTTTTGTTTCTAAAAGATAGTATTGTGATTTGAGCATTATATATATATATATATATGTGTGTGTGTGTGTGTGTGTGTGAGTGTGTGTGTGAGTGTGTGTGTGTGTGTGTGTGTGTGAGTGAGTGTGTGTGTGTGTGTGTGAGTGTGTGTGTGTGTTTCTTGGCGTTTTCTTTCTCTTATCTATGCATCATGATAAAATTAAATTCATTTTTTATTTCGCTCTCTAAATCATCATCATGTTTCATGTAAATACATTTTGAAATTCGTCTTTGAAAAAATTTGCTGCTTATAATAAATTCGTTTTTTTTAAAGAGCTGCATCAAGTTGTGTCCTCTATAAATTCTGTATCCCATTCCATGCTGTATCATGATTGTTTCTGTATTTTATTTTGTCACTTGTATATTAATTAACCCATGGCTATTAAATCATCTGCTGATGTTACGTGTAGATGTATGCGTTTATAATATTGTAGTTTTTATTGGCTATAGATATGCCTTGATGAGAACTGAATTATTAGACATTGAAAGTTCCAGTAACGATTTTGCTTATTAGTTATAGACCTGTGTATGTGAATTATGATTACTCAGACTCAGAACAGCAGATGTCATGAGTATATATGAAGCTGACTGTTCCCATAACTCGTGAGTTGGACACCTTCCGTAAACTACCTCTCAATTGCTGCAGTCTTAGTTGTGATACATGTCCGTTGTCAAATTGCATCTTAGATATACATGTATCATCAGTCGCGGTCTCCACATCCAGGTGATGCACGATGTGACAATTCTACACGTCACCCTTTATCACATCACCATCTACATATACGTTAGATGCAACCAGGGCTGCTCTTTATAGATACGTTAGATTTAAGAAGATTTGCTCTCTATAGATACATTAGATGCAAGCAGGTATGCTTTCTTTAGATACATTAGATGCAAGAAGATTTTCTCTCTATAAATGCATTAGATGCAAGAAGGTTTTCTCTCTATAGATGCATTAGATACAAGAAGGTTTTCTCTCTATAGATACATTAAATGCAAGAAGGTATGCTATCTATAGAAATATTAAATGCAAGAAGGTATGCTATCTATAGAAACATTATATGCAAGAAGGAATTATCTCTGCTGCGAATTGCATTATGTATTTGCCATTAGAGGCAAGCGATATCATGAAGGTTTCAACTGATTCATACATGTTATTCACTCCTAACGACACCATCAGTTTGACATGTTCCATTCCTTGACATAATATGATACACTAATTGCATTATCAAATAACGTCTCAGGGAGTCAGCGGAGAACAGTAAAAAGGTATGCATATCCACCCTCGTACTGAAAGTAGTTAATCTGTGTGTCCTGTTGCACCTGACGACTCCATACACCCTTATTACAAGATGAAAAACCACAGCTAGATGTATCTCCGGCTCTGTGGCGGAGTTGTATTGGGCGCGCCTGTGACGCCCAAGGTACCAAGTTCGATCTTCACCAGAGGCAGTTGTGCATCTGGACCATTTAGAAAGTAATGGCAAACTACTGAACGTATTTATGTTGTCTAGAAAAATCACTACAGCTACAAAAATTTGGGTTGATGGCTACGTCCTGAATAGGATACGCTACCAAGAAAAGATTATCTCCACAACGGGCATATCCATTTGTAAAGAAGGTGAGATAATGCTTCCTGATGCTGTAAACAAGGTAAGATAATCATCCCTGATACTGTAAACTATCAGTTGATTAATACGGATAATGAATGTATATTTATTAAATTTTCCAACATGTAACATCTTAATAATAATACTAGCCAAACATACAAATATTGCTGACAAAAGGTTTAGGAAGATAACAAATGAGAGACTTTGAAACGCATGGCATATATCAAATGTAATGTGGAAGAGATTAATTGCAGTGAATGATTATGCATAATCAAACATTGGAATTGTGAAGTGTGAAATAAATAAAATAGTACACATATGTAAATCATTGAAGGTAAGGCTGTGTTGTTTTAATGGTAAACGGAAGATACATTTGGAAAAAAAAATTCACAAAGTTTATCAGTAAATGATTTGTTTTTAAATGTGATCTACTTGTTTCATTTCTGGCAATAACTATTGAAATTCATGCTTTGATGTTGGCACAGTATGGAGACATTTGTAAAGTGGTGCATGACTTTCAAAACTGACATGTCTTTCTCTCTTTCTATCAGTCACACATATACTATCTACTATTTCTATCCCGAATATTTACTCTTCTAAATATATATTAATATTTATATTTCTGTCCAAGTATGCTTCGTTTAGTGCAGTGGCGTGTGGTTGTTGTTTGTCCGCCGCACTAGATGATGACCATTTATCACATCCTGATGAAGATCTTTTTTGGTAGAAACGTCAATTTGTGTGTGCGATTATGGGTGTTTCGGTTATTAACAAAATTTCATACTCTGTTTCTAGATTTATCACATATATTTTATGAAACTTAGTTATGTCATTGTCCATTTGTAAGTGGACGCACGTGCCTACATCTCATTTACTTAGTAATTATCATCGCTAGCGTTTCGCCTCTCTATGTAACATGGATATCAGGACCGTATACAGGTCTTAGGTTGGGGGTTGAAGTATTCGCCTAACTGTAGGCTAAATTCTTAGAACTAAACGTTATCTTTTCAGTGCTTAAGGGAAGATTGAACAACCCCATCTTCTGCTTCATTATCTACATATTATTAAACACATTTAATTTCCATATTATCATGTGTTTTATTAACATCTCATTAATATTCATGTCAGACATATTTAATTTCCATATTTTCATGTGTTTTATTAACATCTCATTAATATTCATGTCAGACATATTTAATTTCCATATTATCATGTGTTTTATTAACATCTCATTAATATTCATGTCAGACATATTTAATTTCCATATTTTCATGTGTTTTATTAACATCTCATTAATATTCATGTCAGACATATTTAATTTCCATATTATCATGTGTTTTATTAACATCTCATTAATATTCATGTCAGACATATTTAATTTCCATATTATCTATCTTGTGTTTTATCAGCATTTCATTAATATTCATGTCAGGCATTTTAAGTAAACTTTCACATTTTCCATTAGGTTTTTCACAAGTTTCTACTTGTTCATTATCATATGATTCCCAGAGTAACGTCAGATTTTTAATGCAATGTTGGTCTTGTTAAATAAAGTATGCCTTACTGGTCTCCGTATTTGTTTGTTAAAATTTATTGCTACTGATCTATTCCAAATGAAAGCGAAGTTTTTATTATTTCTGTGATCAGTTGTACACCCTCATAATACATTAGCCACTTTTACAACAGTTCTAAACAAACAAAGCAAATGTCATAGTCTACAAAGACTATAGTTATTGCTATGACATCCACTCTAAAAGCTACTATATTATTATAATGTGTACAAATGGCGGCTGGATGGCTGCGAATTTCTCTTCTCTCGCCAAATTGTGTTTAAATACACTGAACTATGCCTTCCAACATGTGTTATACCGTGTGATGTATTTCCAAGTCATGGATGTTACTTCTATTCGCTAAGGATTACAATATTAACTTGTGTTTTTATGTATTCTTAAGTGTGCGAAGTAAACATTCTGCAACCTTGGATAGTGAAACTGTTCACACAACAGTCAACAGGTATCTACACACCGCTCTGTTCACTCATGTACACGATGTCACCCGGTCAAGCTAGGCCCGATAGCTATAAATCTGTTCAGCACTGGCAAAATGGAGAGCAAACTTCGTCAAAAAAGCCTGGTTATGTTTACGGGTATTATATGTGCCTTATCACATGAGCACGGTGCTACAGGTCTTCAGTCGGAAAACCTTTAGTAGGGGCGGAGAAACATCAAGTTATGTTTAACGGCCATAGTGATCACTTGAGTAGAACAGGGGCGTCTTCAAGTGATATAGCCCCAAACTCTACCTCCTTCAACTATTCTTCTATCTAGCCTTCACGAGTGGAACATAATCGCTGTCAGCATGCAACAGCAACCACACCTCTGAAACCGCTTCGGCGTGTTAAATCAGTGAAGGCGGCAAATGGAATCTGCGCCCATAGCCAATGATGTATGGGCCCATGTCTGCCTAGCATGTAAAGTGTGGATGCGGCGTACTGCGCAAAGGAGCTCAACTAACATGAGCCACTGGGCAGAAATGCGTCATTCAGCTAGCGTCGTAGAGCGTCAAAGAGCACGGTGAGATAGTAATGCACCCTGGTCATCTACTGCACCCCGACACACACTCAGTCGTCTTGACTCGTCTTGCCACTGAGACCATATGTGTAGGGGCGAGAGAGTGAGGTTGACGACAGTGCGCAACTCTCCCTCACTTTAATCCAATTTTCATAGCGCAAGTCATAGCTTTCATCATTATCTCATTACAGCAACTGCTAGAAACATGCGCATCATTCAACCTACTCATCTCCAACACTGTCTTTCAACTACCTCACCGTAATAAAACTACATGGATGCACCCACGATCAAAACAGTGGCATCAAGTCGATTATATCATCGTGAGACAACACGATAAGCAGGATGTGAGAGTCACCAAATCCATGTGTGGTGCTGACTGCTGGACGGACCACAGATTGCTAGTCTCCAAAATGAATCTCCATACATTGCATCTCCGGCGACCTCAAAATAGCAAACAATCAAAACGTCTCGACGTCTCAAATCTAAAAACTGAAAGACCCACTTTATAAACAGCGTCTGCGCAGCTCAATGGAAACCAAAATTACACCGTTGACAATCGATCCCATATACATTCAAAAAAGCTGGGAAAATATCCGTGACACTATTTACAGAGCTACAGAGGAAGTAGTGGGCGTTTCTGTTCGCAAACATAAAGACTGGTTTGACCAAAACGATGTAAAGATCAAAGCTCTCCTGGACAACAAGCACAAACAGTACACAGCTTATTTAAACGACCCCACATCAACCAGCAAAAAGACGTTGTACGAAAACTCAATGAAAAACGCACAAAAAGAACTAAGGAGGATGCAAGACTCTTGGTTTAGCACCAAAGCCAAAGAGATACAATATTATGCTGACAGCAATAATATGCAGAAATTTTATTCAGAATTAAAGGCAATTTATGGACCTCAATCTTCAGGAACGTCTCCTCTTCAAAGCGCAGGTGGAAAATATACCATCACTGACCGAAAGTAAATTCTCAAACGTTGGGCTGAACATTTTGAAAATGTACTAAACTGCCCCTCCATCATCAACGAGGAAGCGATTGCGCGCATTACGCAAATACCAATCAATAACTCATTATCGGATCTCCCTTGCATTGAGGAAGTGGAGATAGCAATCTCAAATTTGTCCGTAGGAAAAGCGCCAGGCTCAGACTCCATTCCAGCTGAAGTTTACGCTGTTAGTGGCCCTGTCATGTCTGCCAAACTTACAGAGCTCTTCCAGGCAACGTGGAACCTGGAATCGATACCACAAGACTTTTAGGATGCTTCCATCATACATCTATATAAGAGAAAAGGAAATCGCCTAGCTTGCGACTACCATCGAGGCATATCCTTGCTCTCTATAGCAGGCAATATTCTGGCTAGGTTACTGTTAAACAGACTGCAAGCCCATCTTGAGACAGGTCTACTTCCAGAGAGCCAATATGGCTTCCGACAGGGCAGAGGTACTGTTGATATGATTTTCACTGCCAGACAACTACAGGAAAAGTGTCGTGAACAGAACATTGGTCTCTACACCACATTTGTCGACCTAACTAAGGCATTCGACACTGTAAATCGCGAAGGACTATGGAAGATCATGGCCAAATTTGGATGTCCCGAAAAATTTACCATCATGGTTGGCCAGTTCCATGATGGTATGACAGCTTGTGTGCAAGATGACGGCGCACACTCAAAGCCCTTTCCAGTGACAAACGGCGTCAAAAAGGGTTGCGTCCTGGCTCCGACGCTCTTCAGCATGGTGTTCTCTGCCATGTTAAATGATGCCTTCCGGAATAACTGTGCAGGAATGTGTTTTCGCTATCGATCTGACGGAGGACTATTCAATCTTAGTAGATTGAAGGCCTAGAGCAAAACTTAGACGGACATTGTTCGCCGACGATTGTGCATTAAATGCTACCAGTCTGAAATACATGCAAGACAGCATGGACCTCTTTTCTTTGTCCTGTGATGCATTCGGTCTCACCATCAGCACCGCGAAGACTTTAGTAATGTATCAACCAGCGCCAGGTATCCCCTACACAGAGCCAGTGATCACAGTAAAGGGACAAAAACTTAATACTTCCAATACGTTTGTATATCTCGGCAGCACACTATCACAAACTGCGACAATTGAAGAGGATGTTGCCCTGCGTATTGCTCGTGCCAGTGCAGCATTCGGGAGCCTTCGTGCCAACGTCTGGATCATGCGTGGTCTCAGTCTGACAACTAAGTTGGACGTGTACCGTGCAGTGGTTCTACCAACACTGCTTTATGCTGCGTCATCCTGGACTGTCTATGCAAGACACGCTCGACAGCTTAACTCTTTTCATCTTCGGTGCCTACGAAACCTCATGGGAGTACGTTGGCAGGATCGTGTGCCAGATACGGAAATTCTTCAGAAGTCCCGTATGCAAATCATCCATGCAATGCTGATTAGGTCCCAACTCCGCTGGAATGGCTACATCGTCCGTATGCCAGACAACCGCCATCCAAACAGATTATTATATGGGGAGTTGTGCGAAGGTAAACGTTCAAGTGGAGGGCAGAAAAAGCGCTTCAAGGATCACCTAAAAAGATCTCTCAAGAACTGCAGAATCGATCCTAGCTCCTGGGAGACTACATCACGTGATCGCTCAGCTTGGCACACTCAGATCACTGATGGCATCACGAAATTTGAAAAAGAAAGAACACTGCGGGCAATCCACAAGCGAAAGAAGCGGAAGGACAAATCCGTAAATTCTCCTACCCCGAATCTTCAGCACTTCTGCATGCACTGCAATAGACCTTTCCGTGCACGAATCTGACTCATCGGGCATCTACGAACTCACAAACTAAATTAGTAAATTACCAATTTTTAATTATTATTATTATATATATATATATATCTTTTTTTCTTCTTTCATCGCATTTAATGTTTTTTCATGCCATGCTCATCTTCGCTTGCGAAGGAGGAACAACATTATTATATATGTAATTTCCATGTTCTTTCTGTAGATGCAAGCAGGTCTGCTCTCTTTTGCAAACTATATTATGGCCCCTGTATTTACATGCTGTAGTATGAAGTAGCCAACTGAACCCTGGATGGGATGCTTGATATGCAGTGATATGTGTGGTCTTAAGTTTCATTAGCTCCGTCAATGTACTGTTTACTTAGTTTTCTTGTGTGCTGCTTTTTATTTTCATGATGTAACATACAGTAACCATGTTGTTTATGTAGGTTGTGTTCTGTCTGCCTCCATCTCT
This sequence comes from Meghimatium bilineatum, assembly GCA_034231615.1. Taxonomy (NCBI): domain Eukaryota; kingdom Metazoa; phylum Mollusca; class Gastropoda; order Stylommatophora; family Philomycidae; genus Meghimatium; species Meghimatium bilineatum. Next base: position 22,840,847 of record CM067299.1, read on the forward strand.
TTGCTAAAATAAAACTTGTTTAATCTGTTAAAGGACGGATTGTGTTTTTGTCCCTTGTGCTTCTTTAACGTTACAATTGCGCAAGTTTATTTCTATGCATCGTTTCCAGATATTTAATAATTCAATTCGCTAAATTACATTTTCCGTTAGTGGTTGTAAAATGGTTGTTATATTTTCTTGAATGTTCTTATATATTTAATTATCAATCAATCAAGTGCTATGCCGACTGGCGTAGGCGATCATGTTTCTCCACGACTCTCTGTCTCTTGTCTTGTCAATAATCTCGGTTGGTGAGGTTCTACCGTGCCACTATACAAGCCCATCTAGTAACTTTTCTCTTTGTCGACCTTGTCTGCCTCTAATGTTTGATATGATTGATCTTTTTACGCCAGCATCAATGAGAACCTCTGCATTAGTTTTATGACATCCCCATAATAAATATAAATAACCATTGCAAATGTACATGAACACGCATCTATACATCCATACCTACATGCATGTACACGCGCGCGTGTGTACACACACATACACACAGAGAAACACACAGACACAAAGCCGATTAGGTATACGTACATAATACTTACATACCTAAATACACTCATATATACACACAATTGTTTCCTCATACTGTTATATTCTTTGAGTGCATACATTAGCATATCATTGCAAAATAAAGTTTTCTTCAAAGAAGTCCGTCTCTTGCAGTAACATATGAATTCAGACTTGGTAACAACATTATTTGAAATACATGTACATTAACCACATGACTCAAAACATCTGTGCATTAACCACGTTATCTGAAATAAATGTATACTAGCCACTGTATTTGAAATACATGTATCAGTATGTCAGTTCCTCTTTCGCGAAGTTTGACACATAGGGCGGATGTCATATTTCTTCATGCCTGTCGGTCAGTTGCTAGGTATTGCAGGTCTTGTGAATTTATGCCTGCTAATTTTAATTCATTCATAAATGTTCTTGTGAGCGTTGTTTTTGGTCTTCCCTGTTTTCTTTTTCCCGTCTGGTATTCACATGATGGCATGTCGTGGAATTATGTCTTTTTCCTTCTAAGTATGTGGCCGATGTATTTCCAGCGGCGCTTTCTGATGATGTTCGTCACATATTTTTGTTTTGTCTCCTCTCTTAATATGTCGTTTGATTTGAAGTCTTTCCAATTAGTATTTGTGATTTTTCTAAGGTATCTATTATCGAACGCAACTAACTTCTTATCCATTATTGCAGTAGATTTCCAACTATCACATCCATATGTCAATGATGGAATCACACTTGCATTGAATAGTCGCAGTTTGATGTGTTTACTTGCGATCTTCGATCTCCAGATGTTTGAGAGTTTGTTAAAGGCATTGGAGGCGAGAGCGATTCGAGTCTTGATTTCTGAGTTGGTATCCCCGTCTGCTGTTATCTTGATTCCCAAATATACAAAATTTGAAACGCTTTCAATTATATTATCATCTAGTTTAATTGATTCTGTCAGGCCGGTAAAGTTCATGATTTTCGTTTTATGTGTGTTTATTTGAAGGCCTTTCTGTTGTGCAGTAAATTTGAGTTTTTCTTTTTTTTCTTGGAGATCTTGGTGTGTTGAACTCAGGAGAGCCATATCATCTGCGAAGGTTAGATCTTCCAGGGTCATGTTGTCTACCCATGTGATTCCTAGCTGTTTGTGGTCTGTTTATTTCCTCGCCACCTAGTCAATCGCGATGCAAAACAGTACTGGGGACAAAACACATCCTTGTTTTACTCCCGTTGTTTCTGGGAACCAGCTGAAAAAGCCACTTTCTGTTCTTACACAGCAAGCCGTATCGGAATAAAAAGCTTTTATTTTAGCATATCATTGCAAAATACAGTTTTCCTCAAAGAAGTCCGTCTCTTGCAGTAACATATGAATTCAGACTTGGTAACAACATTATTTGAAATACATGTTCATTAACCACATGACTTAAAACATATGTGCATTAGCCGCGTTATTTGAAATACATATCTACTAGCCACGTTATTTGAAATACATATCTACTAGCCACGTTATTTGAAATACATGTATACTAGCCACGTTATCTGAAATACATGTATACTAGCTACGTTATTTGAAATACTTGTATAATAGCCACGTTATTAGAAATACATGTACACTATCCACCTTATTTCATATACATGTATACTAACAACGTTATCTGAAATACATGTACATTACATGAAATACATGTCCATTCGCCACATTACATGAAATACATGAACATTAGCCACATGACTCAAAATGCATGTACATTAGTCACTTGACTTGAAATTACACGTACATTAGCCACCTGACATGAAATTACATGTACATTGGCCACTTGACTTGTAATTACATGTACATTAGCTACTTGACCAAACATTACATGTAAATTAGCCACATGGAGTATGTTATCACAGATCATAGCTGAGAGTTAGCAGGTGTTGTTAATATATGTTTGTTCTTGCTACTGTTGTCGCGCACCTTGACAGATGATCTTCGTCCTTGGAAGGATACGTTGGATTGCTTGATAAGCAACTGTGTCAGTCCACTTTTTACTTGGTCGTCTTCTGTATCTGATATTTTTATTTGCATGCTGTAACCTGTAACAGCTGGACATATTGATTTCATTTTCATCAGATGATCAAATCATGTTATTCTTTGTTATTCTATAAGTTTAAGAATTGTTAGTGTTCCCGTGGAACTTCCGGTTCTTCGTTTCTCATACGATATATATTTGTGGTTTATTTATTGCTTATTTTAGACATATCATTTCACACGTAATTAGCATGTTCACTGGTTAATGTTCGCGTTTGTTCTGTTTTCCAAAAGTTATCCACAATTCTATATGTCTATTGTGTCTCTGCAAAATGTCCTCAACAACCTCTCTATGAGCATCTCTGTTCTGTACATGGTGTCCACCCTTTTTCAGTGTCACGTTCAGAATGTCTTCGATATCTTGTGACAATCTTGGTCTGCAGTTTGTTCCTTTTCCGAAACGTTTTTATCGATTATTAATATTTCTAAACCATTGTGTATTTTTATTAGTCCCAAGGGATGTTAGGTTTCATTTTTTCTAGTTTCAAGGAGCCAATCTTCTTCTATGTTCAGGTCATTACGGAGGCTGTATTGGATCGTCTTTCTGTCCATATTTTTCTTAGGACCTTTACATATCATTCATTTCAAGTGTTGCTATAAGAAAGAAAGAAAGAAAGACAAGTAGATGAATTCAAATATCTGGGCAGCACATTGAGATATGACAACAAACAAGAAGCAGAAATAAACGCAAGATGTAATAAGGCCTGTCAGATCATTGGTCAATTAACACCTTTACTAAGAAACAAAGATATTACACTAGAAACTTCTTCTTCTTCTTCTTCAAGAAGAAGAAGAAGACACTAGAAACAAAGATATTACACTAGAAACAAAGAAAGCGCTTTTCAACACCATTTTCTTACCAACATTGTGTTATCAGTGTCAAACTTGGACATTAGATTCTAGAACAATACATAAGATTAAGACCACTGAAATGAAATGTATGAGACGTATGATTGGAGTTAGCTTGAGAGACAAAATCAGGAATGAAGCACTAAGGAAACAATTAGGGATCAAACCAACAATAGAATACATACAGAAACAACAAGTTAAATGGTAAGGCCACATAACCAGACAGAAAGAGCAAAGTATTATTAAAAAAAAACACTTAACAAACGATACGAAAACAGGAGACCTATTGGACGCCCTCGTAAAAGGTGGATAGGTAGTGTATTAGAGACACTCGGAAATATAACAGCAGAGGAGGCAAATAGAAGGGGAAAAGACCGTACAATCACTCTCCCCTCAACACCGAAAGGTACATGATGACAGAAAGAAGAAGAATATAAGAAAGATTCAGTGGGAATTTAAAAACAAATTACGAAATTGCAACCAATATAGTATATACCGATCTTTGCATCCTGAATAGGAAATTCAAGATAGTAACTTTTTTGTTTTAGAAAACAACACACAGTGTGTTTGAACACTTCTCTCTTCAGAACAGTTGTAACCACATCTAAGTTCATGACAGTTTCACTTAATTTTGCTGCTCTATCTGTTACAGTGCTTTTCATTGGATAACGATACAAATGTATTCGCAATGTAACCAATGATCAGTCGCATGAGTCACAATAAATGACGCTATTTCACTTTTCAGAGTACGTGAGCGTTTTGAGGACGTACGAGGTTTGAGACTAATAGACACCAAAACAAACAAATTGTGTGTACTGTCGAGTTTTAAAGGAAAACAAGAATGATAAGAAAGTGATGTACACCAGGAATGGTGTGATCAATGTGTTATCTTGATCAGCACGATGTGTTTATCATGACTTTAGATGTGCTTATTTTCCATTAAGAATGTGGTGATGATTTTTCTTCAAACACTGAATTAAATTACTTTATGGAAAATTCATTGCTATTTAATTAGACTAGCAGGTCTTTATGACAGGATCATGTTTCGTTTAACTAGACTAACAGATCTTGCCACAGGCGAGATTGCTCTGCAGAGATCACAAAGAGATTAGCAATGGCTTTGCAAAAACATCCCAGGTGAAAAAATCTATAACAATAAGAAAACAGAAAAAACAATTACAACTATTGAAATGTTACATTTTTCCAATGACAACATTTGGTTGTGAGACGTGGGCAATGACATCCACAATGAAAAAGAATATTTCGGCATTAGAATAAATGTTATAGATATTTCCTAAGAATATCAGAGGCAGAAAGACGAACTAACGCAGACGTTTTCAAAGACATGAACATATCAGAAGACTGGCTCATCAAAACTATCAACAACAAAAAAAAAAAAAAAAAAAAAAAAAAACGCAAGCCAACATCTTTCGGAAATATAAAGCGACACAATGGTCTAGAGCGACTAATCATGCGGGATAAATGTTCCAGCTAAGAGAAAAATAGGCAGGACAAGACTACAATGGACATGGGCGACCTTCTGAACATAGCACTAAGAGAAGCTGGGCAGCTTTCACAGAATCGCTAGCCTTACAGAGTGACAGTGGGGACAAAGTTTTATAAAGGGCACGTCACATAGCGAGTTAGCAGGTCTTTATGTTAGTGCTTGTTTAACGTGAGCTAAAAGTGCGTGTGTATTTTAAAGTTGTTCGCTTAAGTAGATTAGCAGTTCTTTATGACATTATCGTTGCTTGTTTAACTAGAATACCACGTCTTTATGGAAAAACTTGATCGTTGCTTGTTAAATTAGAATAGCACGACTTTAAGACATGATCGTTGTATAATACACTAACAGATATTTATGTCATTGCTTGTTTAACTTCTTCAGTTAAAGTGCTTGTTTAATATAAAGTTGTTCGCTGAATTAGATTATCAGTTCTTTATGACAGGATACTTGCTTGTTTAACTTGAATAACAAATCTTTAGGACATAATCGTTTCTTGCATAAATAGAATAACAAGCCTTTATGACAGGATACTTGCTAGTTTAACTAGAATAATAAATCTTTATGAAAGCATATTTGCTTGTTTAACTAGAATAACACGTTTTTATGACAGATCGTTGCTTGTTTAAATAGAATAACAAGTCTATATGACAGGATACTTGCTAGTTTAACTAGAATAATAAATCTTTATGACAGCATATTTGCTTGTTTAACTAGAATAACAAGTTTTATGACAGAATACTTGCTTGTTTAAATAGAATAACATGTTTTCTGACAGGATCATTTTTTACCTGGACTAGCAGGTCTGAATGTCCATGCTGTTTGATGTGAATTAAAGTGTTTGTTTAGCGTTAAATTGTTAGCTTAATTAGATTAACATATCTGAGAGGATCGCTGTGTGTTTAACTAGATTAGCAGGCCTTTATGACATGATTCACTAAACTTCGACCTGTCAAATATTTTAATGGACATACACCCTGATATACCGAAGATAGACTTTATGTCTATCGATGAAAAAACCAACACATCTTATTGAATCTTCTACCCATCAACAAAGTGCTAGCACACAACACAGTTATACTTGTAGTTGACTTAGCCACTCGTCATTCGTTTTAACATAATTCCCATCCTTATTTTCTGTATACAAAAGAATAAAATGCCACAAACAATACTGTTGGTTTCAGAAATAGATGGCTACTATGTAAATATACTCATGTAACCTATACTTTAATGCAATTGTTTCCATGGTAACCTCCGTATGTTGTGATTCTGTTACGTGCATTCAGTCTCATATCGTGAGAAGAAATTAGCAAACACCAGTTAGTTTAAACACTGGGATGATGTTCCATATCGTTCTTGTATGTTGTTGAGTCCTAGTTTTGCCATGCCCTATAACAGTTATGTGGATAATTTCATTATGCTTTTCCATTCCTTTTTTTTGCTACGTAATTGTAATAATAGGTAATACCTGCGCAAAACTGTAATCCAACAGGGAAAACGTGGAACAGGATAATGATGTTTTGATAATCGCTGATAATAGAATTAATTAAGAAAACTACATTACTCTATGCTTCTTTCAAATGATATAAAGGGATTGGAACAAATAATCAAGAACACAAAGAAATATAGCAAAGCACAAAATTTGTATTTAAACACGCAGAAAACAAAAATCATGTCAACAGATATAACAACACAACAACCAAAAATCAGAATAGACAATACAGAGATAGAATGTGTGGATAAATTTGAATACTTAGGAGCAAACATCAACAGTGCAGGAGACTTCATGGAAGAAATAAGGATGAGATTGGCAATGATATATTGCAAAATAACACGGCTGAAAAATATATGGAAAAACAACAAAATAGAAACGAAAGTGCTAATGTTACGAACTTTTATTTTTCCGGTTGCAACATACGGCTGTGAAACATGGACTCTTAGTAAAACAGCGGCAAAGAAGATCAACGCCTTCGAGCTGAAATGCTACAGGAAGATACTTAGAATATCATGGAAGGATAAAATCAGAAACTCAGATATTATAAACACACTGAATATTCCAGAGTGTTGGTTACTAAACACAATAACAAAAAGAAAACTACGCCTTTTTGGTCATATAAAGAGACATAACTGTTTAGAAAGACAAATAATGGAGGGAAGAGTACCTGGTGAGAGGAGAAAGGGCAGACCAAGAAGACGATGGACAGACGACATTAAAGATAACATGAATACATCGCTAGAAAATGCAAGCCACATCGCCCAAGACAGAGAGGTTCAGAGAGTTCATTGGGAAGACAACGTTCTGGAAGGAATACGTCACATGACACATTACTCTATACCGTTTCGACACGTAATTTGCTTACAGAGTCTGTTATTTTTCATTTTACAAATATGATATATGATAGAAACATTACTATTTCTTCCTCGTTGATTAGCTTGAAATGTGTTTATCTCTGTGAGTTTTCTCTTGAATAAACATTACTCTCTTTTGTAGTTAGTTATACATGGTTTGTCCATAGAGCGTTCCTTCTTCTTTTATTCTGCGTCCGCTCTCTGATAATCACAAGAAAGTTCGTGTGATTTCCGCCACGGTGCGTTAAGTACGTTGTGCTGCTAGTTCCACAGCGAAGCAGTGTTATTTGTACCTTGGTTAGTCCAGCATATATGCGGCCCGAACATCAAATGCCCAGAACATATATTTTCGTCATGCCTTTATTTCGGGTAGTGGGCTTACGTAGCCTGTGACAGCCTTTCTATGTGTCGTCAGACGGCGAATGTGTATCGAATCTACTCCATGATGGTTTATCACCCACTATGCCCTTGGGCTTTTCAGGGGGAAAAAGTGACCCTGAGTGGAAGTCTCCTTGGAGACGTAATCAGATATTTATGCTTGGGTCTAAATCCCTATCTCACACGACGTGTTCCGCTGCCAGTGAACTCGTCCTGTGTAAATGCACGTATTCTGTCTGTGCCCTTCGGGTACTGAACCTTTTGTCTCCGCGAGCATGATTAAGTTATAAGAAAGATTAGACGTTAGAGTTAGGCCTGGTCTGTAAGGAACTCCGGGGACTAGAGGTACGTTCTCGAGCCGAACAGCACTTCAATTCCGATTTGCTTTTAACGTTTTCCCTTCCGTTTGCACAAAGCGATGCCTTTGGCGCTGTGCAGGACTCTAACTGTACTCAATATGATTTCCTTTGGATTCACTATTTATTGTGGTATCTGCCCATTTCGAATCAATCGCATTGACTGCACCTCGAATGCTCGAGCCGGACTGAGCTGCATCACAATGAATCGAACGTGACTTTGTGTGTGCTGGAGTGTGTCTCATACATTGCTTGTCTTTTGCAGTCAATTTTCATTTCACCTGCAGCCTCCACATTTCCGGACAACGGTACCAGAAGTGTTTTGCCAGAAACAGCACAAGCCGCATACTTCTGTTTCCAGCGTGCACCAGGAGGAGGCACATTCGGAATCTAAGTTATCTGCTAACTATGGAACTGCCGAGAGCAATTTGGTACCCTTTGCACCCCATATAGCTTTTATTAGAGGATATTGCCGTTTACCTCAATAGGAGCTACCGACGGAATGGCATCATCTTTCTAAACATTATTAGGGGAAAGACAGGTATGTGTGCTCTCACTTATACTTCTTAACATATATATGGATAGAATAACAAAATAGTCCCAAAACAAGAAAGCAATCAGTACAGTAATAAGAGAAGAATCTGATGATGAATTAAATAACGCAATCAACGAATTGCTATTTGCTGATGATCAATGCCTTATCTACAAAGGGGAAATGCAGTTGAAAAATCATAATAATGTACTCACGATAACATGCACCAAGTGTAAAATGAAAATAAAAACGCAGAGAACATAAGTGATGAAAATTAGCAAGTCACCAAATCCAGTGAACATAGCAATAAGCAAAATGAAACAAACATCTGAATTTAAGTACATGGGAAGTATATTCACTGACAAGGGAAAATTAAACAGAGATATTGGGACAAGATGCCGGAAAGCAAACATTGTGACATACCAGCTATTACCGCTATTACCCAACCCAAAGATCAAGATGGAAGTCAGGAGACAGATGATAAAAAGTATGTTTTATGCCAACACTCTACTATCTATGCCAGACATGGACACTGACAGTAGCCCAGCGAGAAAACTTACAATATGTGAGCTAAAATTCCGAGAACAGTCTCTAGAGTGATCATACTAGACAAAATGAGAAATGGTGAAATCAGGAGAAAAATCGGTATGACCATGCATAGAATAAATCGAGAAACAAATAAAATGGTTTGGACACCTTATGAGAATGAAACATAACTAACTACCAACAAGAACATATACCATAAGAAGATCCTGATACAAGGCCAGAGGAAGACCTAGAACAAGATGGATGGATAACAGCAAGACACCACTGAACAAATACGGATTCAACGCATCCAAGGAGACACATCTGGCCTTGGATAGACAACTAAAGCTCCCAGTCACCACCCCTACGTTTAACGGCAAGTGTGGATATTCTAAAAATCAACCAACTAGGGATGGACAATGATAATAGACAATAGGTTATTTAACTACTATTGAGTTGCAAAGGGTACCGCATTGCTCTCGGTAGACCAAGGATTAGCAGATAAACAAGATCCCAAACATACTTCCTTGTGGTGAATCCTGGAAACATAAGTATTTCGGCTCGTACTCTTGTGGCCAACACTTTTGGTGATCGTGTCTGTGAATGTGGAGGCTGCAGATGAAATGAGAATATTGACCAAAAAAAACATGCAATATCACCAATACCTCTGTGCCAACACAGAGCATCAGAGTCGATACACTATGACGCAAGACAGTCAGGTTCAAACATTGGAGGGCATTGCAGATGTCAGGAAATGGGCAGATATCAAGACGAATAGTGAGGGTCATTAGCTAGACTCCGTAAGGATAACATATTGAGTGCAATAAGAGGGTAGCACAACGCCAGAGGGCAGCGCTACGTGCAATTGGAACGAGAAAATTTTAAAAGGAAATTGGAAAAAAAGCTTTGTTCAGCTCCAGAAGAACCTTCTTTCCCCTGTTGCTCCTACATATGTGTAGAGACTTGAACGTTCACGATGTCAGATAATGACACTTCGGATAAGTGGGCTATCGAGCCCGGGCTAAACTCTACCGTCGATGCTTTCCTATATCGGAAACATGATCGCGAGAGAAAGGGTTCAGTATCCGATGAACACAGGCACGATAGGTATAATTACGCCAGATAAGTTCACGGGTAGCGGAACACCTCGTGCGAGATTGACGTAGTCGTCCAAGCTTAATTCCCTTACTAACGCCTCCTCGACGACATGTTTTGCCCTGTAAAATCCAAGAGCACACTGAATGAAGGTATGCCATTTGGTAAATTTGATACACATCAACCGCCTAGGGACAGATAAGATTGCTGTCACAGGCTAAGGAAGCCCACCACCCGAATTAAAGGCATAACGAAAATTCATTCCATGAATTTATGTTGAAATTTTATATTCTAAATAATTTATAATTATTGTCACAGGGTCTATTTCCATTCTCATACTAGATGTTGTAGTGGGGTAGGCAGCTGATTTCTCAGCTAATGTATTGCCATTTTGGTAGGCCAAGAAACCCAAACCACACCTGTTTGTTTCTTGCGTTACTGAGCCGTCTGTGTGAATTATTGTATCGTGTGGCTTCGAGTGCTGCAGTAAGTTTTTTGGATAATTTCCTCTGTTCTTTTGGCAGCCCAGCCGCGGCACTCTCTTCCCATCTGTATCACCACTGTTGTCAATAATTTTCTCTCTTTGCCAAATGTCACCCATTCACAGCCTCTTCATAAAACTCACAATGGAAAAGTGATGTATGCAATGCTAGTCATGAGGATTCTGGTCAATCATTGACTAGGCAGTAGAGTACTACTGAGAAACCTTGACTGCTTCAACGTTGGTTTATAAATTGGGTAACATATACCTTTAGTATCTTGAATCAGGATAATTATTCATTTTTTTATGCCACCCGTAAACTATCTAAGATTGTCTCACGTGTTGGTCATCTGCCTACTGTGTATCTTTTCTTCCATCTTGCCCGGTGTCACATGTCTTCAATCTTGCCCTGTGTCACATGTCTTCAATCAATCCCTCCCTCGACCTGACTGATATATACAAATTATCTCTTGCCGATATTACTATTTAACCATTGTAGCATATTTGACTATTTTAGCACACCCTCTTGGGTATACTTCTTCCATTGGTAGTAGAAAAAAAAATTATAAGGGAATACATTAAGTGCCATAACTCACTATTGGAGGATAACAAATAAACCAAATCATGCTTGAATAAGTTAAACAAACTTATCAGTTGCTATTAGTATAAACCAAAATGACTTCTCATGTACAAAATTAGTGTAAAAATTGGTCTCACACAAATTACCTCCAGGGTACAATTTAGGCAAATATTGTTGCTAATTTACATATCGAACAGTGAAATTTCATACATGAAAACACAGGTATTAGCTTTTTACACATGGTTAATGATGTTACCGGTGACCACGTCTATATTTTCCGAAAAGAATTTTCTGGAAAGCACTTCGGAACTCCGGACTGAATATTGTGTAAATGATTGGGTTCAGCAGACTATTAAAGTAGCCCAACCATAGCACGAAGCTCCGTGCAAACTCTGGGATTCTCCTGGCGTCGCTGACGAATGGGCCGATCAGGGCAATTATAAAAAAGGGTAACCAGCAGATGAGAAAGGCGCCAGTGATGATGGCGAGTGTGCGTGCAGCTTTGCGTTCTCGTTTTAGTTCGAGTTTCTCACGATTTCTTGAGTATGGTGTATTTTCTATAGAGTTCGCTTTCTTGCCGTTGTTCATCTCAGTTTCCATCATAACGAAACTGACTTCATCTTGACAATCGTTAATATACTGGTCTGGTTCCACCTGCATCTGTCTTATATCTGTATCCTGCTCGCTTAATCCGTTAGCATCCTCAGGATCTTTCTTGTTTCGGACTTTCTTCCTTTCAGGTCTTGGTGAACACCCGTAACTTTTAAAAGGTGTTCTGCGCTTTTTTCTCTCCTGATTACAATCAGGTGTGTCATATCCGTTGCAGTCACTGACAACACTGTATTCTGTTTTTGGAGAAGCCACAAGCGTTGTTTCCTCTGTTTTTAGTTTGACTTTGCTTTGTTGGAACTTGTCCTTACGTATCCGAGATCTGGCAACTTGATAGATCCTGATGTATATAATCATCATGACTAACATTGGCAAGTAGAATGCCCCAACTGTGGAAAATATCGTATAACCTTTGTCCTGAGAAATCATACACTTCCCAGTAAGTTCGGTGTTGTTATTAGGATCACGCCAGCCGAAGAGTGGAGGGATCGAGATGAACAGTGCCACCACCCAGACAACGATGATCATAAGAAGAATACGGCGAGCACTCCGACGTCGAATATAGTCGATGCTTGTTACTGCCCAATACCGATCCATAGCAATGGCCACTAGGTGAAGGATAGAAGCTGTACAACATAAGACGTCTACTGAGATCCACATGTCACATACTTCCTGATGAAGGAACCATACCTGGATATTTGGAAAGAAAGAATAAGTGAGTTGTAAACATTAAGTTTTTTTATAGAGATTACAAGAAAACAAGTGAATCAATTCTCATGTAAACTTTTAGATGTTTCAAATCATTCTCAGATGTTATCGTTGATAAATATCGCACACGGTAAAGAAAAAAAAATGTAGATGTTGGTCTCTTCGTCTTCTTCTATAGAGATGTCCATAAGTTAAACAATTTGGGACAACAATTTGTGCTGATGTCTCCAGTGTGGCCCCCCTGCGTCAAATCGGGTTATGAGTCTTATTATTCTCCTATTTTTGCAACGCATATTTTATATCATACTATTTACTGTACGAGGAAGGTCTAAGTGAGATCCACTAATAACTCATCAGGCCAACCACCATACAATAACTCTAACCCCAACCCATTAGATCAACCACTATACAACAATCCTAAACTATCAGATCAACCACTATAAAACAATCCTAAACTATCAGATCAACCACTAAAAAACAATCCTAAACCATCAGATCAACCACTATAAAACAATCATAAACCATCAGATCAACCACTATATAACAACATAATCATGATAAATTACATGCCTATTTAATGACGCATGATGGATGTATTCAGAGCTTGTCTTTATTTGTCCTATAATTGTACAATCTAATCTTTTGTGGAAGTCCCACAACACTGAGTTATGAGTTGTGAAGGCACGGTATCAAATCGTATTGTGTGATACCATGCTGCTGCTGTATCTCATGGTCTGGTATCTCCGACTTCAGCATCTTTGTTTTGTTAGGGAGGACTGTGGTCCTGCTTGATGTCAGGGTTGACCCGACCAATCTTATTTTACAGCTTCTGTTGGCTAGACTAAGCCACATCTCTACTTTAAAGAGTTGTTCTCAATTGGGAGTTATGAGTACAGGATAATAATAGCACACCAGACAAGTCCATAAGTAATTCGATCCCGAATCAGTGAATCCACCAGAATATAGCAGCTTACAGTTTCCAGTGTTTTATTTTGGTAACACATCTACCAATTTTTGTTTATCTTTTGTTTATTTGCCCCGTGTTACTCCAGTCACCTACTTCCTGTTGATTGTTGTTACCCTACACCGAAACATTTTATCCCTTCTCTTTACGGGATGTTTCAATCTTTACACCAATCGTATGCAGTCTTCTGAACGTCCATGATACACACTTTTGAAAATCTTCTGAGCGGAGGAGTTAACGCATTAACTGTATCAGATCGATCCAGTGATGTACATATATACACTGTTGTCACGCTATCGCGCCAGTGTGTCGGCTCACTCATTACTCACTAGTGTACCGGTTTCATTATCCTAACACTTGCATTCGATTTAACGAACATAAAGAACATATAGTCAGTATTTGTAGTCATATATTGTGTGAATAATAACAGTTTTCACGTCAACACATCATATATAAATGAAACCCCGCCAATTGATGGCGGACAGCTACAATTTCAACATATGACATATATATTATTATGCATGTACATTATGTGAGTAGTATCTTGACTGTCTTCAATAACTGGTGACGGTCGTGGTAGTAGACGGTCTTCGAAGATCACGTCACATACCGGTTCAAATTGGAATTTTAAGTGAATTAGAAAAAAACTCTGTAGAAATTCCTTGTTGCACAAAGGAATGCAAGAGCTATATTGTTTGTAATATGACGAAAGTAAAACAACAAGCAAGCAAACAAATATGGTGTAATTTTAAAGGTTGAGAATATCGTCACTTGGAAAATATAACGTCACAACTATATATCGGCACTGGGACAATATAACGTCACAATTATATATCGGCACTGGGAAAATATAACGTCACAATTATATATCGGCACTGGGAAAATATAACATAACAATTATATATTGGTACAGGGAATATATAACGTCACAATTATATATCGGCAATGGGAAAATATAACGTCACAATTATATATCGGCACTGGGAAAATATAACGTCACAAATATATATCGGCAGTGGGAAAATATAACGACACAACTAAATATATGCACTAGGAAATTATAAAGTCACAACCTTATATAGTCACTAGAAAATATAACGTCACAACTAAATATAGGCACTAGAAAATATAAAGTCACAACTATATTTAGGCACTAGGAAAATATAACGTCACAGCTTTATATAGTTACTAGAAAATATAACGTTACAACTATATATAGGCTATAGGAAAATATAACGTCACAACTAAATGTATGCACTAGGAAAATATAAAGTCACAACTTTATATAGCCACTAGAAAATATAAAGTCACAACTAAATGTCTGCACTAGGAAAATATAACGTCACAACTTTATATAGTCACTAGAAAATATAACATCACAACTATATATATATGCACCGGAAAAATATACGTCACATATATAAATAGGCACTAGGAATATATAGCTTCACAATTGTATATAGGCACTAAGGAAATATAACATCGTAGTAATTGTAACTATTTTTTCATGCAATGATTGTATGGTATTGATTAAAACAATAGCAAAGAAACTGATTCAGAAATATCATCAATAAACCAATACAATAAATCAATGCCTTGTGTTTCTTAGGTTGTTTACACATCCTCGGGTGCACAGGCCAAGAATTTTCCTTGTCTCCATCCTATAATATGTTATCAGTTTCATTTCATATCATCCTCATTTCATTCGTCCGTTATGGTCTCTCTTCTTCACATTTTCCTATATCTGTGTTTTCCAGCGGGTTCTATGCCAGTAATATTCTAACTTTATTTTAAATTGGTTCCTTGAGCGTGTGTCAAATATTTTGCTCTCATTTATTTAGATGTCCACTAGATCTTCGCTTTGTTGCTTCCACATCACCTTATTTCTTATCCTGACACCTAATATTTAGTATTCTTCAAAGCAGTTATTTTCATCATAAAGTGCTGTCTCCGTGATTAAGGTTGACTGCAACATATCTCCAACATGCCTTGTCTCATGTTTTGGTGGTGCACTCTGCTAGACTACAACCTGTCTATCTTGAGATGTTACTCTCTCACTTGTATCTCTGTCCACTTCTTGCTCACCTTCCGTCAACTTTACCCTCAAGTAAGGTCTTCGACAAGGTGTCATGTCTTTTAATGTGACCAAAACATTGTATTTGCTTGATCTTGATTTTTCTTTAATAATTCTTATTTCATATTAAGTGTTGTTAGATCCTCTTTGTTTGTTTTCTTACCTTTCCATAATGTTTCCCATAGTCTTCCATATATTTTAAGAAGTTACAAATGAATAGAAAAGTGTCTTTATAAAAGATGTATCGGCGTCTTGTTATCAGTACATACAACGATGTAATCGTTATGTGCAAATATTTGAAGTGAGCTACAGGGTTGTTCATACATTTCATCAACAAGGAATGGGAAGAGAGTGTGAAAATGTTCGACAGTTGTTGACGAGGGGGGAGAGGGGGGCTTGAAAAAAGTTAACGTTAACAATACATTTTCTATACACCAATTAAAATGAATTTGAATTTGAATTTTTGAATTTTAAACCTACGCTAACAGTGTTTATTCATACTGGGATAGATTCTCGAGGGATGGGAAAAGCATACGTGGTCATATAGTCTACATAAAATGGTTTAATTAAAAGACAAACATTTGAACAAAGAACTGCGAGTTATGTTATTTCAGACAGTTCTTCGGAGATGTTACATAGACTTTAGTCAGTGATCTGACTATTTGGAATAGCCTTTACGATGCCACCATTCGAGCTCCTCGTCCTTTCTTCGAGCTCCTCGTCCATTCTTCGAGCTCCTCGTCCATTCTTCGAGCTCCTCGTCCATTCTTCGAGCTCCTCGTCCATTCTTCGAGCTCCTCGTCCATTCTTCGAGCTCCTCGTCCATTCTTCGAGCTCCTCGTTCATTCTTCGAGCTCCTCGTCCACTCTTCGAGCTCCTCGTCCATTCTTCGAGCTCCTCGTCCATTCTTCGAGCTCCTCGTCCATTCTTCGAGCTCCTCGTACATTCTTCGAGCTCCTCGTTCACTCTTCGAGCTCCTCGTCCATTCTTCGAGCTCGTCGTCCATTCTTCGAGCTCCTCGTCCATTCTTGCGCTCCTCGTTTATTCTTCGAGCTCCTCGTCCACTCTTCGAGCTCCTCGTTCATTCTTCGAGCTCGACGTCCATTCTTCGAGCTCCTCGTTCATTCTTCGAGCTCCTCGTTCATTCTTCGAGCTCGTCGTCCATTCTTCGAGCTCCTCGTCCATTCTTCGAGCTCCTCGTCCATTCTTCGAGCTCCTCGTCCATTCTTCGAGCTCCTCGTTCATTCTTCGAGCTCCTCGTTCATTCTTCGAGCTCCTCGTCCACTCTTCGAGCTCCTCGTCCATTCTTCGAGCTCCTCGTTCATTCTTCGAGCTCCTCGTCCACTCTTCGAGCTCCTCGTTCACTCTTCGAGCTCCTCGTCCACTCTTCGAGCTCCTCGTCCATTCTTCGAGCTCGTCGTCCATTCTTCGAGCTCCTCGTCCATTCTTCGAGCTCCTCGTCCATTCTTCGCGCTCCTCGTTTATTCTTCGAGCTCCTCGTCCACTCTTCGAGCTCCTCGTTCATTCTTCGAGCTCGTCGTCCATTCTTCGAGCTCCTCGTCCATTCTTCGAGCTCCTCGTTCATTCTTCGAGCTCCTCGTTCATTCTTCGAGCTCGTCGTCCATTCTTCGAGCTCGTCGTCCATTCTTCGAGCTCCTCGTCCATTCTTCGAGCTCCTCGTTCATTCTTCGAGCTCCTCGTTCATTCTTCGAGCTCGTCGTCCATTCTTCGAGCTCCTCGTCCATTCTTCGAGCTCCTCGTTCATTCTTCGAGCTCCTCGTCCACTCTTCGAGCTCCTCGTTCATTCTTCGAGCTCCTCGTCCACTCTTCGAGCTCCTCGTCCATTCTTCGAGCTCCTCGTCCATTCTTCGAGCTCCTCGTTCATTCTTCGAGCTCCTCGTTCATTCTTCGAGCTCGACGTCCATTCTTCGAGCTCCTCGTCCATTCTTCGAGCTCCTCGTTCATTCTTCGAGCTCCTCGTCCATTCTTCGAGCTCCTCGTCCATTCTTCGAGCTCCTCGTCCACTCTTCGAGCTCCTCGTCCATTCTTCGAGCTCCTCGTCCATTCTTCGAGCTCCTCGTTCATTCTTCGAGCTCCTCGTCCATTCTTCGAGCTCCTCGTTCATTCTTCGAGCTCCTCGTCCATTCTTCGAGCTCCTCGTCCATTCTTCGAGCTCCTCGTCCATTCTTCGAGCTCCTCGTCCATTCTTCGAGCTCCTCTTCCACTCTTCGAGCTCCTCGTCCATTCTTCGAGCTCCTCGTCCACTCTTCGAGCTCCTCATTCATGCAATCGACCACACTTGACTGCTGCCCACATACCAGCTTGATTAGCATGGTGTATGCCGCACGTGCATTGGTCTAGTGGACATAGATATAACGTTATGCTCACGGATGAGTTCCAATGTGTCTTGTTGCTAACAGATGAACCACTCAGAATATGGAGGCTTCGTAGTGAACGCATTGGTGAGGTCACACACTTGTGTGGCTCCGGCATGTGTTAAGCGAGCGATGATTCCCCTTTCTAAATCTTTCCTGATGGGGGTAATGTAACGTGGACACAGAAGAAAAGACAAGGGAAGTATGGGTTAATATTAATAAGGACTGGGCAGGCTTAAGATACTCCACACTAAGACAAGGATTTGAAAACAGAAAGGCATGTCGGGACTTTCGTGTAGATGTTTCCAGAATGTACAGCTTCTGTCCTGAAAGTTAATGGGTTTGCTGAAGATGAAAAGGCATACTCGCCATAATGGTAATTATATTTGACAAAAAATAAAAAACAATCAAGTAATTAAAGCAAATGTTCGAAACTTAATACAGTTATCAGATACTCTGGAAATGTTACAGATGTTCAATTTTCAATGGTCGAAATATTGTATTAAAGAAACAAAACAACAAAGAATAAACAGAAAAATGGAGTTGAGTAACGTTTTGTTAATGCACCTGCTGGGTTTTATTTATAAGTGAAACATGCGCCAGACAGAAAAAATATATATTGCATAAATAGTATAAACATTTGATATGAAATATACTGATGGAAGCATACGAGGTGAATTGTGCAGCTGAGCTAATAAGATAGTTGGTAGTGGTAGAAGAACGATGTGCAGCTGAGCTAATAAGATAGTTGGTAGTGGTAGAAGAACGATGTGCAGCTGAGCTAATAAGATAGTTGGTAGTGGTAGAAGAACGATGTGCAGCTGAGCTAATAAGATAGTTGTTAGTGGTAGAAGAACGATGTGCAGCTGAGCTAATAAGATAGTTGTTAGTGGTAGAAGAACGATGTGCAGCTGAGCTAATAAGATAGTTGGTAGTGGTAGAAAGATGTGTAGCTTTCATTCTAAGATCTACTTAATGCTCAAACACACTTTAATTGATTTCACTCTCTCATTCTACGATCTACTTACTGAAATCACTTACTTTGCTTTTACTTTCTCATTCCTTGGAATACTTACTGCTCAAGCATATATTCCCTGCTTTAACTCTCTATTTCTACGATCTACTTACTGCTCAATCAAATATATCCTGCTTTAACTCTCTACGATCTACTTACTGCTCAAACACACTTTCACTGTTTTCAGTTTCTCAAACTATTACCTACTTACAAAAACAAACTTACGTTGCTTTTATTCTCCCACTCTGCGATCTAATTCATCCACTCACCAATTCATTCAATCACGTACACTAACTCACTCTAAAACTGATCGACAGACTGAATAACTGACTCGCTAAATCGCATACGTAATAACTGAGTTTCGTACTCAGTCACTGAATCACTAACTCGCTTGATCACTCATTCAATCACTGCATCACTAACCCACTACTTCAGCACGCATTCAATTACTAAGTCTATAATTCACTTTACAACACAACTACTGTTATCGATAACTCACTCACTCACTCACTCACTCACTCACTCACTCACTCACTCACTCACTCACTCACTCACTCACTCACTCACTCATTTACTTACTCGCCCGCATACGCGCCTACCCGCCCGCCCGCCCACTCACTCACTCACTCACCCACCCACCCACCCACCCACTCACTCACTCACTCACTCACTCACTCACTCACTCACTCACTCACTAACTCACTAACTCACTAACTCACTCACTCACTCACTCACTCACTCACTCACTCACTCACTCACTCACTCACTCACTCTATCCCTCTATCAGGCAATCACTATATCACTCTATCAATCACTCACTCTATCACTCACTCACTAATTTGACCACTCACTCACACGCTTAATTAGTCACTCACTCTATCACTCACTCACTCGATCACTGACTCAAACACTCATTCAGTCACTTACTCGACCACACACTCACTAGCTAACGTACACACTAACTAACTCACTTATTCCATCATTCACTCACACTAACTTCATTTTTCATTCAAAGATTACATGTAAACACAGAAACAGGATAATATTTCCTAATTCTCATTTAAATGCGCATAACAAATGTTGTGTCCCAATGAATACAGAGCAAATAGCCGGAAAGAATGAAACGGGCAATGTTACGTTATAAAGTGAGCAGCATGATTGTGATGGCAATTATGGATAAGAAATCCTATCAGAATCTTATCTTCCAGAACGGTACAACCAGCAAGACAATTATGCATAAAACTTCTTTGATGCTAAAATCATGTTGTTTGTTCACATGTTTACTAATAATGCGTTACGCCCACCTGTAGTATTGTGTAGACATTGAACTTTGTAATAATATGTACGCAATAAATTATGTAGTAATGTGTAGAGAATCAACTTTGTAGTAACGTGTAGGCAATCAGATTTGTAGTAATGTGTAGGCAATAAACTGTGTAGTAATGTGTAGGCAATCAGGTTTGCCGTAATGTGTAGGAATTCAACTTTGTAGTAATGTGTGTTATATGACATACACTTTTCTTTCTTCAGAACGTTGTCTTCCCAATGGACTTCCTGAACCCTTCTGTCTTAGGGTCATGCAGCTTGTATTTTCCGACGTATTTATGTTATTTTTAATGTCGTCAGCCATCGTCTTCTTGGTCTGCCCTTTCTCCTCCACTCGGGTGCTCTGCCCTCCATTATCTATCTTTATAATAAGTAATGTATCCTTATATGATTTCTTATCTTTATATGGTGTAGTTTTCATTTACTATTTTATTTAGTAACCAATACTATGTCACCTTCAATGTGTTTATAATATCTTAGTTTCTCTTTTTTTTTCCTTTCATGATATTCTAAGTATCTTTCTGTAGCATTTCTGAAGTAATGTGTAGGAAACTAAATTTGTAGCAATGTGTAACAATCAACTTTGTAGTAACGTGTAGACAATCAACTTTGTAGTATTGTTTAGGTCATCAGGATTGTAGTAATGTGTAGACAATTAGATTTGTAGTAATGTAATGTGTAGGCAATAAGCTTTGTAGTAATGTGTAGATAATCATGTTTGTAGTAATATGTAGGTATCATGTTTGTAACACTATGGAAAGTCAACTTTGTAACACTGTAAAAAGTCAACTTTGTTACACTGTAGAAAGTCAACTTTGTTACACTGTAGAAAGTCAACTTTGTAACACTGTAGAAAGTCAACTTTGTAACAATATAGAAAGTCAACTTTGTGGTAATGTGCAGACAACCTATGTTGTAGCTCTGTGCAGACAACCAACTATCATAATATGCAGATTGTTAAATTGAAAAAGAGAAATGTATAGTTTACATTCATCTTTTAAATGATGTAGATTCAGTCAATGTCGTGTTAATATGTGAATATCCATCAGTGTAATGATGTGGTTGTGGTGAGTATTTTGTAAACAAAATAAGTTAAAAAACTATATGGAGATATACTGCATCATGTAAAAGTAACCGATATCTTGGACATTTAATCACAAATAATGGTAGATGTGACAGAGTAGCTTAAAGGAGAATAATACTGACAAAAAAGTACGTTTAACGGCATCGAACACTGTTTACATTGTAATTTATCGCAAATATTATCTACTAGATAAGGTTTGTGAGGATGCTCAGAGTACTATTGGCAAAGGTAACATTACAGGTATGTATAAAGGGGTAAAGAAACCTATCGGTCTGAGAATTAAGAACATAACACAGCTGACAAACCTATCTGGAGAAATCATCACTAATAAAAAAACAGATAATTGGGTAAAGTACTATCTAGAGCTATATTCGAATGATTAAGCTATTTGATGATGTTTTCAGTGACATGGAGACTCTACCAACGCTTAACCCCCAACCATAGCTGAAAATAATTATGCTTTTAATGACCTAACTTTTAACAACATACCTGGCAAGGATGTAATTCCAAATGAGAATATCAGGAGTGAGGGGGATATATACTTGCACCACAGCTACATCAACCTACAATATTGTTTTGGCCAAAATTTTAAAGACTAGCTTTATAACTATACAAGTAAATTCAAGCAAGAAGCATGAGGATAAATGAAAATAATTCTTACTGCTGACGGGAATTGATCCAAATCCGTTCTAGAAGTACCGAATCACTTTGCAACTCAAGTAAACAGGTTTTTCATACTTGACCGACCACATCCCCAAAAAATATGTGATCTCGTCTAGATAGATATTATTTGATATTACGACATTCAACATGTGTACTCAAGTCACTGAGAACGGACAATCGAAACAATGACTATTACAACATCCCGCACAAGTATTTAATTTACCTCAGGAACACAAATATAGGATATTAATATTCATACTACAAGGACTTAAAGGCCTTCTTGTTAACATACATAACATAGAGACATAACAATGTTGCTTCAAATAATATCGTATACAAGTAAATTCTCGTAGGAAGCATGAGGATAAATGAAAATAATTCTTATAGCTGACGGGAATTGAACCAAGGATCTCGCAGTCAACACCTGACCGGGAGTCTACATATATTGCAATAGCTGCTGGAACGGAGGGCTGAGCACTTATGGGAACTCCCCACGTGCTGTGAAGCCATTTTCTAATCAAGAATAAAGAAACCAGGGAATGTATTAATGCCGTTGGGATAACACTATTTATAGCACGACATGGTTTCAGGTTTTTATGTGATTATATACCTGCTTACATAATAGATGATAGAGCACACACCTACTAGATGAATGCACAGAACATGTGAATAGGAGGCGTATTCTCATAACATATATTACCGCTCAGAGCTGGAGTCGTCTAGATACGACAGAAAACTCTCGATAAACATCTCTATTATACATAGCAAGAAAGATCCCCATCATTCGTAATTCATGGGGATTGAAGCAAACATCCAGTAAACAAACAAACAAACAAACAAACGCAAACACACATTACGATTGATAGACTGAATTGTGGAGATTCATCATAGCGAACATCAATAGACATGACAAAGATATGGTTCATTTACAGTTTTATATGGAATCAATGGCAATACAAAAAAGCGTCATAAATCAATAAAAAAAACCCACACCGATTAATGAGATCACTAGAGAAAGTGATAGAGAGAGAGAGAGATAGAGAGAGAGAGAGAGAGAGAGAGAAGGTTACATCGACCTCAGTAATAATTCAATAAACACTGCCTGCCATTAATATCCAAACAAAACAAAAAAGTCAAACTAATGATGATATCTGTACAGTGGGAGTATGCATCGTTAATTCCTTTATTAGGGGATATGACAAATATTCTGTAGATGACCATGCACGTCATATCAGGGAAATGACAATAGTTGTGTAGAAGTCTGATAGTGTTACCAGGCACAACAATTTGTTCAAGTCACGTGCTATGTCGCCAAGATATTAAGTAAATATTGATGACTATTTTGTGGAATTACGTGAGTGGATACACGATGAATAATGAGAGGAACGTTTGCCGATTATAGACACACAAATCACATACAAGAGTTTATAATCCAGTGTTGTGTCTCGTACGCACAAGCAAACAAACCAATGCAGATGGCTCGACAGAAAGGACCTCATTAATTTGTTTCCCAATCAATACGTCTCGTCAATTCACAGTCGCTGCCTAACATTAACACAGAAAGAGAAGAATGGCTATACAAAATGATAGTAAATCCGTTTCATTTTGGCGTAATTAAGTACCACCATCGGAATACATATTGTCTATGCCAGAACGGCAGAATCCGAACATCTGCATAAACTAGTTGCATACAACACAACTCAATTTGTTGTCGATGGACCTGGTACAATTAGATGAAGACATAACAAAAAGAGTGGTTTTCTGACGTTCTCTTGTTCAATGTAGTCTTCTAGTCTGGAAAGGAATGTCAGGGAATTATAAAATACATAAATAATAGTTTTTCAATGTGCTTATTTTCTTCCTAAAAGGGGGAATGGGTATTACATATATTCAATTGTGATTCAATGCCAAAAAGAAATGAAGTGGGCAGAATGTAATTAGGAAAAAAAACCCGAATATTTGTGATGGGTGTCATAACAATGAGAGTCAAAACAAAGAAATAAATGAGCAGAGGAGTAGCAGTCTACAGGATGAAAAGGATACCAGAACAAATGAGTGCCAGTGCAAAATAGTTTGAGTACAATGAGTGTCAAAGCAAAAATGTCCGAGCAACCTGTAGTAGAATAATGAATGTAGGAAAAAATACTGTCAAAACAAAGGAGTGTCAGAACAAAGGAGTGTCAGTACAACGGAGTGTCAGTACAACGGAGTGTCAGAACAAAGGAGTGTCAGAACAAAGGAGTGTCAGTACAACGGAGTGTCAGTACAACGGGGGGGGGAGTGTCAGAACAAAGGAGTGTCAGTACAACGGAGTGTCAGAACAAAGGATGTCAGTACAACGGAGTGTCAGTACAACGGAGTGTCAGAACAAAGGAGCGTCAGTACAACGGAGTGTCAGAACAAAGGAGTGTCAGTACAACGGAGTTGTCAGAACAAAGGAGTGTCAGAACAACGGAGTCTCAGAACAAAGGAGTGTCAGTGCAACGCAGTTGTCAGAACAAAGGAGTGTCAGTACAACGAAGTCTCAGAACAAAGGAGTGTCAGTACAACGGAGTGTCAGAAAAAGGATTGTCAGTACAACGGAGTGTCAGAACAAAGGAGTATCAGTACAACGGAGTGTCAGAACAAAGGAGTGTCAGTACAACGGAGTGTCAGAACAAAGGAGCGTCAGTACAACGGAGTGTCAGAAGAAAGGAGCGTCAGTACAAAGGAGTGTCAGAACAAGGAGTGTCATTACAGGGAAGCTTCAGAACAAAGGAGTGTCATTACAAAGGTAACAATTTGATCTTCATAGTGAATTGTCACTGGATCGCTTGAAGAGCAATTCTGACCTCACTACTAGAGTGACATTACACTAAGAATTTGATTTAACTTTGAAAGATAAGTTCTCACTACACGTATAACTAGTTAACCTCAAAAGCTGCACAAGACAAAGATAATGATTAAACCTTAAAAACTAGAATGTCATTACATAAAGAATTATCCGACCTCAAAAGATAGCGTGTCATTACATATAGAATTATCTGACCTCAAAAGATAGCGTGTCATTACATATAGAATTATCTGACCTCAAAACTATCTAAACACAATACGCGAGAACACTATTGCGTATGTCACGATTACCATAAGCATAAAATTCATCATTATATAAAGTATAATGCAACCTTACTACTGTACTATGATTACATAAAGTACAAGTCAACCACAGTATGGAGTGTGTCACAATTACAAAAAGCTCAAGTCAGCCGCAGCATGGAGTGTGTCACGATTGCATAAAGTACAAGTTACTATTATCTGCTATTTCTCGTCTGTCTTCTCTGCTTTTTATTTTCCATTTTTCTTCTTTCTCATCTGTTCTTGCCGCATTGGCCTCTTTCTCTCTTACACCATCTTCTTCTGTTCTACCCCTATAGTATATCGTATGTCGATAATACTCATAGTCTGTTGCCACTTTTGCGAAAAGCACTTAGTTTAGTTTATCTCATTTTATTTGCTATTATATCTTATCCATTTGCCACTTCCCACTTTCTTCTGTGCACTTTCTCCTCCTTAATCACCACTTTCTTCTCCCTATACCCTTTTCTTACCTGTCATGCTGCTCCATCTGTACTTCCTCCATTATCTATTCGCTATTGTCTGTCCTGTTCTCCTCCCTACCATAACCATGTTTGTCTCCATGTAAGATCCGTTTTGTTGTTTTCTTTTGTTTGTCCTGATAAAGGCTTTTTAGTCGAAACCATCGTTTGTCTCTGTATCTCGTTGTTAGGTTGTTTTATGTTTTATTTTGGCAACACATCTACCTATTTTTGTTTATCTTCATAATTCCTGTTTAGGGTTGTCACCCTATTCTGGAGCATTTACCACATACATAACGTACAAGTGAACCTTAGTACAAAGTGTGTCACGATTACATGGAGTAAAAATCAGCCTCATCATGACGTGTTTCATAATTATATAACGTATAATACAATCAACCTCATCATGACGTGTTTCATAATTACATAGCATATAATTCTAGTTTACTATCGGAGGGTTGCTTCTTGATTACATAAGTAGAATTTTACCTCACCACTGTCCTATGTCTACATAAACAATTTGACCTCACCACTGTCCTATGTCTACATAAACAATTTGACCTAACCACTGTCCTATGTCTACATAAACAATTTGCCCTAACCACTGTCCTATGTTTACATAAACAATTTGATATAACCACTGTCCTATGTCTACATAAACAATTTAACCTAACCAATGTCTTATGTTTACATAAACAATTTGACCTCACCACTGTCCTATGCTTACATAAACAATTTGACCTAACCACTGTCCTTTGTTTACATAAATAATTTGACGTAGCCACTGTCCTATGTCTACATAAACAATTTGACCTAACCACTGTCCTATGTTTACATAAACAATTTGACCTAACCACTGTCATATGTTTACATAAACAATTTGATCTTACCACTGTTCTATGTTTACCTAAAGTAGAAATACACCTTACATTAGAACAGTGTTTCCAAACCTTTTCTGTTTACCCCATCTGAGTCTCTAAAATTCCGATGCCCCCTATGCAATGTATGCCTATATTATATATTCAAATATTGAATCATTCCCTCATAATTAGGGAACAATTTCCCACTGAAAATCAAATTGCTCTTCACCCCCTATTGAGCGTGGTACTCACGTTTAGAAACACTGCATTAGAGTGTTTCATAATTACGCGAAGGGTATTATGTGGTGTTCGTCCATCACAAGTGATGATGACCATTTGTTACATACACTTTTAAAAATTCAATTTTAGTTATGTCCTTGATTATGAGTTCGTAGATGGCTAATGAGCCCTATTCGAGCTGTAAATGTCCTTGGACAGTTCGGACATGGAATGACGACAGTAGACGGATCTTGGTCTATCCGTGACTTTCTAGCTGCTCTCCGCTGTTACGCGAAGTACAGTTCAACTTAACTTACTGAAGTGTCATATTATTCAAAGAATAATTTACATTTCTGTACTGAAGAAAAGACGAATATAATACAGCCAGTTTAAGTTACACACATTGAATGCTCTTTTCTTATTGAGTAATTGATTGATAATCGATCATTGAATGAAACAATCAACATATATCATCTAATGTTTCCAAGTGATGGAGTCATTTGTTGTAGATATTTATTTTCTTGAATTAATATTTGATTGATCAGAAGACTTTATTATTATGAAATAAATTATTTGTGCTACAACTGAACATGTTTGTTGAAGGAAATGTAATGATATATCCTCTCATGATGAAATGTTCTCATCATTAAATGTTCTCATGATGAAATGTTCTTATCATGAAATGTTCTCATGAAATGTTCTATCTTCATGTTAATTATTCTCCCCCCTCCCCTTGATTCTTGTTCCTTGATTAGGAACAAGCGTCACATCACTGGGAGCATTCCTATATATGCTCTGCTTGCCGTTCCGTCAGACATCTAAAAGTGTATACGCTCAGTGTCCCAGTCAGTTGCTGATTACGCGCTCTTCTGATCTTTCCGGAGAGGGAACACTTTCTCCCATTACTTCTAGTCACTGTCATTTCTACCATTCTCTGAATATGTACATTGTCACGTTCGATTTCCTCCTCGTCTTCTCGTAGGGTATCCATGACTGTTTTATTCAATTCCTGTCTCTTCTTATCTCGGTGCCTTTCCCAAAGCTTTACCAGCAACACATCGACTCTTTCGTTTCCCCTGACCCCAGCATGACCAGGACAGTAAATCCATGTAATTCTCGGCGAATTGTTGAGAAGAGTGCTGAAGTCGGATGTGTCCGGCCGAAAGGCGCAGATATCGCAGCAGTGCCGTAAACTATGACTCAACACATTCCGTTCTCCGGGCTACATCCTGCTAATCTGCAGGAGTTTGAGAACGAACGCCGAAGAAGAAGAAGTTCTGATCATACACTTTTCTATCTTGCAGGTTTTTCCCTTGCAGATTTTCCCCTAGCAGGTTTTTAATCGTATTCAGTTGCAGAAAAAAAGTAAAGATAAAGGTTAGCTGATTTATGGACAAGTGTAATAGCACACGGTTTTCCATAAGTGCTTAGCTGTTTAGTCGGTGGTTGATAAGAGCCCATTTGACTTGTGTCGCCTACTGAAATTACTCAGTAGCGATGGTGCCATTCTTCGACCTTCTCAGAGCATAAGTGTGGTACCCTACTTCATGGTGGCTGGATGAACCACATAATACATTTACCTTTAATTTACGCGTAGGGGTAGACTAAAACCTCTGGTCTTGTGATCGGCGGGCGAGTGACTTAATGTTATATTATCGCCGCTTCCTAATCTTCATCTAAATAGATGTGAAGCTATCTATTAACTTTATCAAATGTCTTCAGAAACGTGTGAAGACATTCCAAGCCTTTTTATGTGACAAAATGAATTTATGTTTGATTTTTCTTTTAATAGTTATATTTCATATGAAGTGTTGTCAGATCTTTGTTTCTTTTCCTTTCTTTCTATGAAGTTATCCCGATTCTGATATATATATATATATATATATATATATATATATATATATATATATATATATATATATATATATATATCAACATCTTAAAGGTTTAAATTCTGTATTTAATCTATTTGTTCTTTTTCCATTTTTCCGAGCCAAACACTAGTCTATATTATATGTAACATTATTATTGCACATTAGTCTAGATTATATGTAAGTAACATTGTTACCATACGTTAATGTAGATTATATGTAACATTGTTACCATACATGAATGTAGATTATATGTAACATTGTTACCACACAATAGTCCATATTTTTGGTAACATTGTTACCATACATTAGTGTAGATTATATGTAACATTAATGGTATTATCAGCATTCTTCTGTAAAACTACATCTCTATTACCTCTAATTTCCCACTTTCCTGTTTGTTTATTGTCCAAGACTGGCATTCATATGTTAGTATACGAGTTATATAACACTGCAGAACTCTCCTTTTCACCTCTAATGGCAAGATCATATTACACAGTATATTTTTCATTTTTTTGTGTATGTTGTTTTTGCCTGCCCTATTCTGCTTCTGATTTCTTTTGAACTTCTTCCATCTGCTGTAATCGTTGTACTTAAATATTTTAATTGGTGGGCTTGTTTTAATTATATATCATTAACTTTGAACTTGCAAGCAGTGGTATTTTGTTTCTTTTAAATAACAATTACTTATGTTTTCTTTATATTTAGGAAGGGGTCTTTCTCTTTACTTTCTTGGACTACTACATTAATTAAATCTTGAAGGTATTCCTCAATTTTAGCAATCAGAGCAGTGTCAGCCACATATCTCAAAATGTGTATTTGTTGTCCTCTCACAGGTATTCCTGGGTTATCAGATATAGCACGCATTATGTTTTCACTGTATAAAGAGAACCGGTTTGGTGAAAGTACACATCCCTGACAAAGACACTAGCGAAGAAGATCACAGTTTGCGAAATGAGATGTTTGAGTAAATGAAGATATCAGTAAAGAATTTCTCAAGTCAAGACTACAACGAGAGACAGCAAACCAGATGGTTTGGTCACGTCATGAGAATGGAATCTTCGCATCCAGCCCTTCGTGCATAAATCAGCAGAAGACCGGGCTACAAGGCACGAGTAAGACCAAGAGCTAGAAGGCAAGAGACAATTAAAGAAACATTAAATAAAACGGGTTTACTATGGCCAATGTAACTAAAATGGTCAAAGACAAATTACTTCGAATTTGGCGATTGATGAAGATTACTTAGTGTAAATAGTCTATAGTCTATTAAATTCTTTAGTGAAGAAACGTAAACATTTATATTTTCTACATGAACGATAAAGTCACCAATTCTTGAGTGGTAGCCACCAATAACATTTATATTTTCTACATAATAGATAAAGTTCATCAATTATTGAGTGGTAGCCACCAATGACATTTGAACAGGAGTGTGTTCATCTACATCTTCTTAATTATCATCATCGTCATTAAGTGCCTTGCCGAATGGCGTTGGCGATCATATTTCTCAATGTACATCGATCTCCCATATATGTCATCATCTCTGTTGGTGTCGTCAATCTAAGCCATTTAGTCAAACTGTACAATATCTTTTCTCTGGGTCTTCCCCTTGATCTTTTCCCTTTTATCTTTCCTATCATCTCTATATTCTCAATGCGTCCTCATCGCATGTTGACTGTCTTTTTCTTTTATTATCAATACTGCATCTTTTCACATACATCTTTCTAAGACATTTTTCATTAGTAATCTTTGCTGTCCAAGAAATGTGTAACATTCTTCGAATAAGCCACATTTGTGATTCCTCCAATGATTTTTGTGATGTCTTATTTATTGTCCATGCTTTTCTTCCATAGAGTAGTACTGGTTCAATGTAGTATTTGAGGACACGTTTTTTAAATTATACAGGATACATTTGATATATTGTACATGCCAGTGTATTGAAGTATCATTAATGAATGGCTTTCAGTTCTACATAACATCACATGTATACATTCGTAGAAATGCTTTCTTCGCTGGGACTGATCGGTGCCAGCTAAAAAAAAAGAGATGTTTTAATTATGTGCAGTCATGCAGTATTAGAAGGCTTTTCAAACAATGAGCACGCCAGATCAAGAATTTCATCAGTCACGTTTGATTGGTTAGTTTAGACTTAACCTTGATAACAAGTATGTTGGTTTCGATCAGAAATCATGCTATTATTTCACGGAGCATGCACATTGAAGACGAGAAGATCGAACTGTATAGTCGATCTACAAAAACCGTATTTGACTGCTGAGTCAATTCGGAAATAACGTAGTATAAAATGGCGTGATAAAGCAGCAAACACTAACATGGAACACTAACATAGTTCGTTACTATGTATCCTTGCAGAGGTTTTATGTGTGCATTCGTAACGACTCTAACTGTACTCTTATCAGATCGAATCTTAGCGTTTTCGATACCATACACCGTAGCGTACTCAAGAATAGTAGTCTTGAAAGTGCTCATACCAGTTGGCTGACCTTTCATTGATCTGTGCTTTCACTGGATAGAGACACCACAAAATGATGAATTAAAAATCGGAACAGTAATTTCAGCCAAGATGAATGACCATCCAATTTGTGTTGTCAAGTCAAATAAACAATAAAGCGCGGTCTAGTCTGTGTAGATCAATCATTGTTTTTGTAGAGATGCGGTATGGTCGTATTCATAAAACGTGTTACATCAAATTGCAAGGCAAATGAATGCTAGCTGATCGGACTTGGTTCAAATTGAGTCTACTGTCTACTGATTTAATTGATTGTTCGATAAATTGTAAGTGAGATTGTTTAATAGGTTATTTAATATACGGTTTAGTATATTGTATAGCTGATTGCTCAGTAGATTGTTTAGAATGAAAACGTGCTAATAATGTGGTAGGTTTATAGATAGAAAATGTGCTTGATAGTTTGTTTAACGATCTGTGTTAAAAGTTCAATGATTAAAGCAATAACATCGAAATATCATTTAGCAGGTAGTATCTGCTGCCATCATTATAGTTTATTTTATAAAATCGATCATAAATTGTTCCCGCTTCTAATTATGAAAGTACTTACGTATTTCGTATGTGTTCCTGGGCACATGGGTTTTAATGGCAATGACATCTTCAAGCATGGTGCCAGTGAAAATCAGTAATTTGAAAGACCATGCTGATTTTTGAATGGAATTATGGAATTGGGCAGTTACAGAATGCATCGTGTGTTTCTACTCGTATCTCTCTGTGTCTGTGGCCAGAATGCAGGGCATGGTAGTGACTCGTGGAGTTGCTATAGACGGGCGGCATATAAGTATTTGCTCTTGAAGAGGAGAGTTATGAACTAATTAAAACTACATATCAGCAAATGGGAATCATCTGTTCGGAGACTATCTCTAGTTTACTGTGTTGTATAACCTGTGTTACCTTTGAATCTTTGGTGATTATATCTCCACTAAATCTTATCATTATATCTTAGTGAAACGACGAAAACTAGCCTGGTTCGGACATGCATGCAGGCACGATTCCTTGTCAAAAACAATACTGCAGGGAACTGTAGAGGCTGGAAGAAGCAGAGGAGGCAAAATAAAGGCATGGAGAGACAACATCAAGTAATGGACAGGGCAAGATATTTCCACACGCATCCGCATCGCTGAGGATAGAATTCGCTGGAGGACTCTGTGTGCTGAAGCATCCAATGTGGTACCCCTACGAACCTGAAGGGTTACCGGATTATTGATTGATTCATTGATTGACTGATTATATCTATCTCTGTACATTGTTCATCTTCATTTCATGGCCCATGCCGTATGGCCTTGGTTGTCATATCTTTCCACATACTTCTATTTCTTGTACTGTCAATCATTTCTGATACAGTTGTTCCCCAATGCTACAGAAGCATACTGTCTAGCATCTTCTTTCTTGGTCTTAAAGTACACTCTCTCTCTGATCTTCAATATTCCTGTTGTCAAGATTTGTTCCATTTTTCTTCTTCTCGTAATGTGTCCAAATATGTGGACTGTATCTATCTGATGCGAGTACGCAATTCATTTTAGTTTTAGCGTCTTTCAAGATATTACTATTATGTTATTTTTAATTTGTTCATTAAAAAACCACATGTTTGTAATTTTACTATAAAAATCACACCTTTGCAGTCTTAGCATTATTTTTTTTACTATTTTTTCGATTGCTCAAGACTCACTTCCATACATCAGAATTAGTTCTATATAACGTCTAAGCACTCTCCTTCTCATCTCAATTAACAAAGATATATTGCACAGGATGTCATTTTTTGTGAATCACTTCCTTTGCCAGGACAATTTTACATTAGATTACTTTAATACATCGTCCGTATGATGTTATGATGGTACGTACGTATTAGAATATGTTGAATTGTTTTTACAGTTTAACTTGCATGCTGTCGTTGTTTCTATTCTAGTCTAGTTTTTGCTTTAAGAGACAGGATGGATACAAAGCCAGGTGCAGACAAGGCAAACAATGTATTACATAAATAAAAGAGTTAACGAAAAAAGCACCATATATAAAGCACACATAAAAAGGCCATCTCCATAGAACTCTTCTTCCCCTGACGTTGCGCGACTTAAAGGGGTATAAAATGGAAAAGAATCACTTTCACATTGCAATAATCTATAATGTCACGTACAAGCGGCGATGTTTTATTGCTATAGAAACCACTATTGCTGGTTCTATGGTTGTAGTGGAAGCCACCTGATCACTCTTACTATGAACCTCTGCCGTAAAAATGAATGCGCTGTAACTGCAGTTTAGTATCGTAGAACACAAGACAACGCTATAGACTCCCCGATGCCCATATAAATAAATCCATAATATTGTAGTGGCTTAAAGTTTCTATTTACTGTTTCCTTTTATATCTATTATGTTTTTCTTTCCAAGTTATTGAAATAGTTTCTCCATAATGTCGCAATCTTGAGGGAGATGATGATTCAGTCCTAAATATTTTCTGACAAGGTTCCCAGTGTTTTGTTTACGCTAGAACGATCAATATATTCTGTAATCTTTGATTCCATAGATTTACGGTGACAATGGCCACAAGCTTGTCAGCCCGACCATTACTATCAACGCCCACATGTACGGGCACTAATATAATGCAATATAAATCCCTACTTAATTCTCTAATGTTGATATCAATACTTATTAAGTGTAATGAATGCATATGGTTTATGATAACATGCAATCATGATACAATTTTGTTCAATATCTTCAGAAACGTGTCATCACATAACACATGTTCACATATACTAGTTCATAGGATAACACATGTTCACATATACTAGTTCATAGGATAACACATGTTCACATATACTAGTTCATAGGATAACACATGTTCACATATACTAGTTCATAGGATAATCTATCATGATGAAACTATTTACAAATTACACATTGAAAATGAGAACTTCAAAATGCTAAGCCTACTTTACATTAATAAATAGCTCAGAGATAAACCCCTTATCTGCTGAAGTATCCTTAAGGATACGATGAGGTGTTGCCGCCATTTTGCAGAGATCTTTTTTCTTCTCAGTTTCCCAGGCAAGCAATTCGTTTGGATGCTTTATTATAAGTATCCAAACGGATGTTTTCCCTTTGGAAACTAAGAAGAGAAAGATATTCGCCAAATGGCGGTGGCTTTTCAATATGAATATATAGACGAATAGAGAGAACATCAAGGAAAGAAAATGAACACAAAAGTTCTGGGAACACCGCATCAAAATAATACATAAAGAAATACAAACAAAGCCAAACTAATCAAATATTTTAAAAGACGTGACAACCTTGTAAAAGACCTTACTTAAAGATAGAGTTGAAGGAATGCTAGCACAAGGTAGGCATATTTACAAATAGGAAAGAAAAAACACATCATGACATAATATAATCTGTCAGAGTGCACCACCAAGGCAAAAGACAAAGATGTTGGAGGTCTCTTAAAGCCAATTTTCGATGCGGTGACGGTAGTTTATGATGATTCGTTCAAACCACTATTTATCCACTGTTGCATTTTGATTATTGAAGCGACGACATCACAACCGCGATGTTGTGAGATGTACTTTAACTTCGGATTATTCTTATACGCCATTACGTACCGATGATTGACAGTAACTCGTCTCCAATACTTGATCTCTCTCACCCTTCTCGCATGATACTGTCTTGATTCTTGATTAGAAACCAGCAAAGCAACACTGGGGATAGTTCGATAATAGCTCGCCGATACATCTATCAGACATCTAAATGTGTACAAGCACAGTGTGCCAGTCAGTTGTTGGTTGTGTGTTCTTGGCATCTTTCCAGCGAGGAGGTACTTTCTTCCCTCATCGTTCATCACTCCCATTCCTATCATCCTCTGACTAATATTGTTTATGCCAGCTTCCTCATTATCACTTTATTATAGTACATTTAGTAACTCTTTTAATTAACGCTGCCTTGTCTCCTCCTAGCACTCTACCATCCACTATGAAATGCCTCTTTAATACATATTAGTTATTACTTTTCAACACTGTTACCATATTTCTGAGTCCGGATATATTCTCAGAGCAGTGGTTAGGACGCTATGTCTGTGCGCACACGGCATTGGATTCAATTCCCGCTCACAACGTTTTGTATACTTCTTCTTCAGCATTCATTCTCAAACTTCTGCTGAATTCTCGTGTTGCAGGACCATGGTCCTACTCGATTTCCAGCAGGATGTAGTTCAGAAAATGGAAATGATTTGTTTCGCTGTTTCATTTGCGCCAATGGCCTGACACATCCGCCTTCGTCGGGTTTTGTATACCATATAGATTTTTCAAGTCAGCGTGAAAAATCCATTGAAATTAAGTATTTCCGTGCTATGAGTGATAGTCCTTGCAAATGGCGTGCCCTTTCATCGAGAGAGACGAAGCAGTAGGTACATGTCAGTCTTTTCACAAGATATTGTTATTATTGTGTTATAAAAGATATAATCTACAATCCATGTCAATGATGGGGCGGACTACATGTAGGGTCTGGTCCGGACGTCCCGCCTACAGTCAATAGATGTTGATGTGCATTCATCACCTCTCACACCCAGGTGAACTTACGCACATTTATCTCCATAGCAAACACCTTCATGCTGGTAGCCCTATTTTCACAAAGTTTGCTATCCTACCTGGCGGGATACCCGGGTCCCTCCTTTTTTTTCTTCTCTTACTTACGCACCACTTTTCGTGTCCAATTTTGACGACATCACCACGGATCCTGAAACGGTGATGAATCTATCCTATTTGAAGTGGATCCAGATCTTGCCTACCTAAATGTTATGTGTGTATGTCCTTGTTCCCCACTCATGGGTTATATGTTGGACTTGCCTCAGAGCCTTGCTTTTGTCTCCATAAAAACGGCCCCCATTGATGATGAAGAGATGCGAGCCAGTGGACATTGCACCTTTGCCCTCCTGTGGCCTCCCTCCTGGTGGCGGGGAATGCTGGAGGTGCCAGCGCAACTGATGGACCCACAAACCTGACGTACGAGTGATGAGATGGTGGGCCCAGACGTAAATGGTTTGCCCCTGGCAGGTCGTGGCGATCCTGGATCACTGCTACACTGGAACGCCTCTCTTCGGGGACAAGAAATGCATCCATAAAACCCCCATACAAAATTATCATCGTCATAGCAATGATGGATATGACTAATACACGATCAGTATGATTCACAACGAGTCTTCCACAATATGTACAAGGAATCACACGCCCACCTGTAACCTCTTGTGTTGTTGTTTGTGTTCTTAGATTGGCAGCCCTTCAGCGTACTGCTATCTCTTTTCCCTTTGTGGTTGTACCATATCTATTTATCTATGCAGCATAATCCATGTCATCCTGTTCTCATGATTCCGTTTCAATGCATGTATCATGGATATCTCGTTTGCACACGTATTTATGCAAAAGCAGACATCGACACTGAGATATTATTCCAGACTTTAATCCTCCTAGTGTATCCCTTCGGCACAAAAAACAAAACCAAAAAAAAACCAAACAAATTGGTATTGACTGTTCTTTCCAATACACCAGTGTTAGTGACCATGTCTTGCCACTAAACTCCAAGACGGGAGGCACCGCATGTGAACATCGTTTAGTCATCTATCCTGGTGCATATGGGTTGACCATGTTTCATTGATGTAGGGGATGATGCTGCAGAAACAGGTCTGGTAAACCAGATATTTTGTTTCTATTTGTAAATCTTTCTTCCACATTTTGTTAGTCTGTTCATTGTTGCAGATGAATTGTCAATACTGATGTTTATATTTTATCAGGGAATAGTTTATTGTTGATTGAGACTACTAGATATTTAAAGTAGTCAACAACATCTACAGTGATTTCGCGACCCATCAAGGCAAGGGATGGGATTGATCTCTATAGCATAACGACGCCCGGCCTCAGATACAGAGACATGTATTGCCCATGCAACATCATTTCTCTCTCTAATTGCCTTGTCCGCTATAAAAGTAATTTAATACCAATTCATTTGGAGCAAGACAAGCTGCAAGAGCTGACGGACCAGCAGAGCTATTCTTTATCTGTATGGATACAAGTATATATGGGGTAACCGAAGTACAATGAAGTCAATCCTCTACGTTTTTTTAACATTGTCTTATTACTATCCTGACGTTAGTTTGACATTCACGATTGTCTTATACTCATGAAAAATCCTACAATTTGAAATTGCATTTCTTGCTGAAAAATGAAACCAGAATATAAATACTAACTTTAGCTACTAATCTCATCCATAGACTTAATTTTTTTTTAGAAGAAACTTGATGTAATATCTACATACCTCCGTCAAATTCCATTTTATTATCTCAGTATTCTGTGCTCACAATAACAAGCATATTTGCATTATCCATATTATATATCTCCATTTCTTTATAATTATTATCAATTTCTTACATCGGCATATTTTTTTGAACTCAGTAAAAGTTGGAATTAATTTATCTTTGAAAATAAAAGTTATGGTAATTAAAATGTTGAAAGAAATTGTTATCCATAAATACTGTATCACGGAGTTACAAGGGTGTTGGCAGGTTCAAAACCAAGTTCAGGCCAAAAAAATCAAAAAAATCCGGGTTATGATGTCTCACTTGAAACGACAACTCCTCCAGTCGAATTAGCTGTACATGAGTACCTGACGCATGCGTTAGGGGACGTAAGGTTAGCAAGTAAGGGAACTGGCCACCCCCACTTAATAGTTTCACCATATCTTGCATAAAAAAACATACAAAGCAACTTACAAAACATACAAAACCTACAAATCAACCTACAAAACATAAAAAAACCTACAAAGCAAAAATACAAAACATACATAAACCTACAAATCAACATACAAATCATACAAAACCTACAAAACAACCTGCAAAACCTACAAGGCAACCTACAGAACATCCTTCGTCGTCTCTTGCAAAATACACGGCAGGGCCCAATGAATTTCAATGTTTTTCTCCTCCTTCTGTTGCCAACAAAACTCATGAGATCACCTAATTGCCTAACAAAATTATCAACAATGTGTGTTTCCCCCTACGTCATGCGCAGAATGACTGTCTGGCAGAAAAGAACACCTACAATCCATCCATATTGCTAGTCAAACCCTCGACCTCATGGATGTGAGACCAACGTTCTAACTTCTTGACCGTGTCTTTCCCTACCACACGATATGGGTATATCTTGTATAAAACTATAAATGTGCTTTTCTTACTAATATTTATTCCCATGAATGTTTTATCACATGTGTCTACATTGTATCTACATTGTATAGGGGAGCCGCGTTAGCGCAGTGGCTTCGTATATGCGTCCTGGGTTCATTCCCCAGTTGAGGCGGAAATGTTTTCAGATCGCAACGGCTCCCAGGTCGACCCAGCCTTAAATGGGTACCGGATTAATTCGGGAAGTAAAGACTGCGAGAGAGAGGAGATGGCTACCGCCCTCATTTGCAGAGCCTGTGAAATGTGAGATCGCTAACATCTCACACCCCTACGGCATTAATAAATGCTATGGGTACTCGTATATATGTGTATACTTAATGTTTTATCACATGTGTCTACATTGTATCTATATTTATACATTTATGTAGAAAACAAAGTATCTGTTTATTTCTCTAATATATTACACTATCAATTAGCGTGTAACCTCATGTGCAGACATCATTCCTGTGTTATATAAACATTTCATATACATGCATTTATATATAATTGTGACATTAGTTCCATATGTTTGAAAATTGGTTCAGTACACCTGTACAACTGACAGGTATACATTGCACAAAATGATTATTTGCAAGGTTTAGGTTTGGGGTTTAAACTTGTTTCTGAATATTGTGTGTTTGCGTTCATTCTCAATTAGCTATCACTAATTTCCACGTGATTTGTGACGAAGAAGGTGCATACGTTGTGCGACGGATTAAGTTGAACGATATAGATCATGCACATAATTTAGCAAAAAAACATTTGATTAGTGGAGCTAATCTATCGACATCGTGTAAAGTGTATCTTTGCCATACTGGTATAATACCCACTGTGTCTGTGGATATTGTACGCCAGTATGCCACTGGGTAACAGTTTCAAAAGCGTATAGAGTGACAAATCGTTTATCTTTGGTCGACTACGTCTATCACGCACACGTTTTTCATCTCTCTGTAAATTTATTTGGGATAATTAGATCGTCTATTGATCCCTGTTTCAGAAAATGAAAACGTTATAAACTGAGTGCGCTTTTCATGTATAGGAAAATTTCGACTGTAGCTTTCATCCTTGGTTGTTCTGTCCTCGTTCGATATTTCGTTCATCAACATTTTGAACACGCAGTCCAAGTTCGAATTTATAAACACATTAATATGCGAACTATAACGATTTAGTTTTCTACCTTTGCTATTCGCGGTGCCTGCATCTGGACATGATTATACGATTACTCTCGCCCATGAATACTTCATATATAGCTGCCTTCTTTTGTTGTCACGTGTACCCACTTGCACCAATTGCTGCCCTCTAGAGATATGCTTACTTCATTGACGACCCTGAACTCAATAAATGAGTCTTACTTCACTTTTTCGTTGAGTTTCTCACTACTCTCGCTGTCTGAGCGATGGGACAAAACAACCTGACTGTCCTTGCGAATGTGAGTTGCTGTCATACATCGTGCAATTAGTTGTTTTTAGGCTGCATGATGTTAGAGGTACCAGTGAGATATATTATATGTATATAATATATATAATATAATATATATATATATATATATTCTTCTACGCAATATTCTAATTTATCTTGCTCTTTGCAGCCTTAGGGCGAACCCTAAAGTATTCGAGAGATGTAGAATTGAGAATATAAGTTATATGTGTATATCTATACATATATTTGCGTATGCAGATATGTATGTATGCATATATATTTATCAACGCATGCGGTTGCATCTGTGGATCTTACCAGTGGCCCATTAGACAAACCACCCATGCATCAGAAAACCTTAATGTAGATGACATGCCTTTATATTGAGGATCTCGTATGGAAGCTTTGTAGCATTTCATCTATACAATTATATAACCCTCTGAATAGAAGGCTCCTTCAATAGTCATTGCACTTAGCCGAAAGCTGAAGTCTCCTGGGTATGAAAGAAAGCTCAGAAAAACCACCCCACTGCACATAGGAAATACGAGTTATTCGCTCGTAATTCATAGGGTTCTAAAATAAACAATATATATAATATGTGTATGTATGTATATATGTGTTTACGTGCGTATATACATATATTATTGTAGGTATATATATATATATATATTGAGGAAGCAAGACAGACAAACAGAGAGATAGAGAGAGAGAGAGAGAGAGAGACAAATAAAGCAAGCTTATAAGTTCAATATTTTGGAATTTTGTTAACGATAAAATAAGTTGGAACTTGACGTTGTGACCGTAAATCTCTCCTATCAATTGCAGGTGATGTCACGATTTTCAATATCTCGTGTGACGGAGCGAAGTTGTTGTGAGAACACACAAGGGTGTATGTATTACTGTGGTAGGGATCATCACAAGATCTTCCAGACATGCAAATCGAATGTTCCAAAGGGGGGTCCGCTTGCTATTACAATTTCAGTAAAAGACTGGTACAGAGACAAGTAGTCTAAAACTGGATTTGTTTCGGCATCAAAAATTGAGTGTGATCCGAGGTAGGTTATTAAGTCTGTCTGTGAGTAGATGGATGTTGCAGACGTTCGTACTGGACACAATAAGAGATTGATGTTTCGTGAGATCAAAATCATTATTACAAATGGCTGTTTGTAGATGATTAAACGGTGACTATATTCTTCTTGTTGTTGTTCTTTATAGTCACATTGTTGAGTTAATTTATAGGATGCGATAGTGAGAATCATATATGAAGACCTTATTTTACAAAAATATTGGTGTTTTGTGTACAAGAAGAATGGTGTTTTGTACAAGAAGAATGGTGCTATGTACAAGAAGAAAGGTGTATTGTACAAGAAGAATGGTGCTATGTACAAGAAGAAAGGTGTATTGTACAAGAAGAAGAAGGTATTTTGTGCAAGAAGAAGGGTGTTATGTACAAGAAGATGGGTGTATTGTACAAGAAGAAGGTGTTTTGTGCACGAAGAAGGGTGTTTTGTACTAGAAGAAGAGTGTTATGTACAAGAAGAAGGGTGTATTGTACAAGAAGAAGAAGGTGTTTTGTGCACGAAGAAGGGTGTTTTGTACAAGAAAAAAGGTGTTATGTACAAGAAGAAGTGTGTTATGTATAAGAAGAAGGTGTTTTATACACGGAGGAGGTGTTTTGTATAAGAAGAAGGCGTTTTGTACAAGAATAAGGGTGTTTTGAACAAGAAGAAAGGTGCTTTGTACAAGAAGACGGGTGCTTTGTACAAGAAGGTCTTTTGTACAAAAGGAAAAGTGTATTTTACAAGAGAAAGGGTGTTTTGTATAAGAAGAATGTATTTTGTGCAAGAGGAAGGGTGTTTTTTATAAGAAGAAGGCGTTGTGTACAAGAATAAGGGTGTTGTGTACAAGAAGAGAGGTGTTTTGTACAAGAAGAAGGTGTTTTGCACACGAAAAAGGGTGTTTTGTACACGAAGAGGGGTGTTTTGAAGAAATCGAAGGATTATTTTTTTAAAGGAGGCTGTTTGTGCGGTAGATATTTGTGAAGTCGTGAAAATGTGTCAATTACGGACATTTCTTTTCTATTTTCTGTAATGGCTATCAAATTCTTGCATATTATCAGGATGTAGTTCAGAGAATGGAATTACTAATGTCATTATTTACAACATATCTGCGTCTTTAGACTTGACACATCCGTCTTCAGAATGGTTTCTGCGTTTCTGTGACTCTATATAGGACGAGGCAGTCAACTTCACTCCAAAATTTCCTTTATCGCCTAATACTACATTCATGAAAAGTAAACAGTATTGCTATTATGTGCTCTGATTTCGAGCTCTCAGGGGCACAAGTGCGATAAGGGGATTTGAAACATGGAAGAAATGTTTTTGAAGAGATTTTTATGGAGGAAAAGAAATGTCTTCTGTTGAGAATAAAACAAATGTGAATGAATGTATTTGCGGGGGACAGTTTCAATGAAGCGCGGTAATTTTTTTATAATTGCTATGTGCTAGCTACACAGTAATAATTGATATGTCAAGAAAAATATAATGATAAAGCAACATCAGTTTCGAAGTGAGGATCCGAATTTATTACTCACTACTCATATTTATTATTTATGTTTGTGAGAGTTGAACACTCATTGAAGTCATACACTTGCGGATAAATGTCTTCGAATAAAAGTTGCATTGGCGAATCTTGCTTCTTTTCATATAGCGAGCATACCATACGGCTAATGCGTACGTATGAAATCAAGTATAGAATCTCGTAAGTTCACAAGAATCACTACTTTCAGTAGTGAAACAACTAAAATGTGCATGGTTTGTACATGTGTGCTAATATGATTCTTTTAAAAAAACAATATGGCAGGGAATAGTTGAGGGTTGAAGAAGCATGTGATGGAAAGGACATCATGAACATATATTATTAAATACTAAATATTGCAGATAAGTATATGTATGTACGTGTGTGTATATATGCGTGTATGTATGTGCATCACACATTTTACACACTGTTCCTTATTAGGTCTATTATGAGATACAGAAATTCATATTTGTACGTTTTTATCTTACGAATTAGACTAACTAGATATGCTAATGACAAATTGGTGAATCAGCGGGTCAAAGATACATAGAAACATATATAAAATCCAAAGCCCCAAAAGTTATTTATAATGTAAATCTGTGCTATATTAATTTTTATTCAGTTTCCAAAAAGAAAAAAGTCTCGTAGAGGTATCAATTTGTATAGATTACGGATTTGAGTAGTACCTTGTCGCATAGATCATAGTAAATCGCACTGCTCCTGCGCCACTACATGCCAAAACATTGATTTTATTAGAAGTTATATACATTAAATAGTATAAATGCAAACACAAAATTAATACCCACAGATGTTTTAAGTAATATAAAGATTGCTTGTATAAAGTCAAAGAATGTACATATGTCTTAAATCAGTGTAATAAAATAACATTCCATTTCCAGTAGACTCTTGCCACTAATCCGGACAGAAAGCTCAATGGTTCAGATAAACCTAGATTATTTTTAGTAAAATTGCAGGATCTTGTGCTCTTTGCTGTATTTCTAAGTAGCTTCACACTTTTTAAAATAAAATTGACGCAGCGTATTCTTATGACACCACATGAAATTTATCAGCAGAAATCATAAAAAGATTAGTAATGGTCCTACACATAGTATCATATGAACAATCTATGACAAGGGATAAACATGAACAATCTATGACAAGGGATAAACATGAACAATGTATGACAAGGGATAAACATGAAAAATCTATAACAAGGGATAAACATGAACAATGTATGACAAGGGATAAACATGAAAAATCTATGACAAGGGATAAACAAAACAAAAAGATTATAACTAGTAAGAAACTATATTTTTCCAGTGACAACATATGATTGTGAGTATTGGGCAATAACATCCACATAGGAAAAAGAGAAATATCGGCATTCGAAATGAGATGTTACAGAAAGGTATTTAGAATATCACGTACAGAAAGATGAGTCAACGAAGATGTCCACAACGACCTGAACATAGAAGAAGATTGGCTCTTCAAAATTATAACAAAAATATTCAAGCCAACATATTTCAGAAATATATATGAACACAATAATTTTGAAAAATAAT
This sequence comes from Meghimatium bilineatum, assembly GCA_034231615.1. NCBI lineage: Eukaryota > Metazoa > Mollusca > Gastropoda > Stylommatophora > Philomycidae > Meghimatium > Meghimatium bilineatum. The sequence continues at coordinate 22,884,715 of CM067299.1, forward strand.
CATCTATTTCTATTACTCTGAATGTGTTGGTTGCTGAATCGATAAATCTGGTGTAATTTTAAAGAATAGTAGGAAAATGACAGGTGTTTTAATAACTGTCAAATAAGGTTTACGTTTTCGCTGCCACCATGATCACCTTAGTTCTGTTTAATTTCTTATTCCTTCTCTGGCAGCTTGGTTATATTAAAAGATTACAGAAAACTATTGCCTTCTGCTGGAATACGCTTTGTCAATATGACATCTTTTAAAATATATTGCAGTTTGGCTGTATATCCGTATTAAGTGTCCTTGAACCTTAGTAAAAGTGCTAGAATGAGCGCGAGGCGTAAAAACGGAATGAGCCATAGATAAGTAATGTCATACTTTGATTGGCTAATAAACAGCAGATCAGTAGTTCCCTACATATGTATTGACGTGTAGTGAAGATGACAGCAGGGTCGATAAGGAAGGAAACACAAATGTTATTCGGTTTTAGTTTTAATCAGCTGGGCTTGTTATAACAGCATAATCTGACATTTCTACAGCGCCGATTTTGTAATGATTAAGTTATATATATATATATATATATATATATATATATATATATATATATATATATATATATAGCTTTAGAAGAGTGTGAGGGGAGGGGGTATGAGAAAAGTAGATATAGCTTGAGTAGTTTTAGAGGGAAAGAGGGAATTAGATATAACTTGAGTAGTGTGAAAGAAGTAGATAGGCATATATTTTGAGCAGAGTGTGGGAGGAGAGAGATAGAAGTAGATGTAAGTTGAGTAGAGAGTGAGATGGAGATAAGTAGATGAAGGTTTAGAGTGCGAAGGGAAGAGAGAAGAATATATAGGTTGAGTAGAGTGGGAAGTGGAAAAAGAAGTAGATATAGGTTCAGTAGAGGGAAGGGGAAAAGGAAGTAGAAAAAGGTTGAGTAGAGTGGTAAGGGGGGAGAGAAGTAGATAAAGTTTGAGTAGAGTGGTAAGGGGAGAGAGAAGTAGATAAAGTTTGAGTAGAGTGGGAAGGGAAGAGAGAAGTAGATATATATTAGGTAGAGTGTGGGTAGGGAAAAAAATAGTTATAGATTGAGTAGAGTCTGATGGGGAGATAGAAGTAGATATAAGCTGAGTATTGTGCGAGTGACAGAGTGAAATAGATAATTGTTGAGTGGAGTGTGAGGGAGGGAGGGAGTGAGAGACGTGGATATACGTTGAGTAGAGAGCGAGGAAAAGAGAGAAACGTAGATATAGGATGTGTTGATTGTGAGGGAGAGAGAAAAAGAAGATATAGGTTGAGTAGAGTGCGATGGAGACAGTGAAGCAGATTTAGGTTGAGTAGAGTACACGGGTGGAGTGCTAGATATAGCTTGAGTAGAGGGAGATAGAAAAGTACATATAGATTGAGTATTGTGAGGGGGAGAGGGAGAAGGTCGATATAACGAATAGAGTGCGGGGGGGATTGACAGAGTTCGAGGGTCAGCGACAGTAGACATAGCTTGGATAATGCGATGCGAGGGGGGGGGAGGAGAAAAATAATAGCTTGAGTAGCGTGTGAGGGAGAGAGTAGAAGTAGATATACCTTGAGTATTGCACGTGTCAGAGAGAGAGAGAGAGAGAGGGAGGGAGAGAGAGAGAGAGAGAGAAAGAAGTAGATACAGCTTGACTAGCGTGCGAAGTGAGGAAATAAGAAGCAGTAGATATATTTTGAGTAGAGCGGGGGAGGGGGGAAGAAGTAGATAATCTATTTCTTTGTCAGATAACAGAAGTAGATAATCTATTTCTTTGTCAGATGGGAAAAAGAGCGATTTCCTCGATCCAGGATTTTCTGAAATAAAAATTCACTTGTAAAGAAGATTCCACAAACAGGTATCGAATCAGCGAATTCTTGAGCATAACTCAAATAGCTTGCCTACTACACCAGGTAGATCCTATTGACATATTTATCAGTGACAGAAAGAGCATACAAAATATACCAACAATCAATAAAAATGCACCAAAAGCATGACATATTTTCACCCTTGACTTGTTTATTTCATTGAGAGATTGTCAAACCATGTGAGTATGCACGTGTTAACTTTAATATGTCTACGTTGTATTGTCGTTATTATGTTTTATTCAAATTTTGCATGATTCATGTGCAAAACATCAGATTGCTGAATTCCTGCCATATTACTAGTCGAATCAAGTTGAAATTTGACATACACATTAGTAAAGTGTCAGGGAGTAAAACGGTTTCGTTTGTTTATATTGGAAGGAAGTTTGTTTTTGTATCTGTGATGTCTTAACTTTCGTCACAAGAGCGATGACAGGAAGATAACGAAGTATTCTTTGTAACAAAGAAGATAACATAAAAGACAAACTGAACGAATTAATCTTTGCAGACGATCAAGTACCAATAGCAACATCAGAAGATCAATCTCAAGAACATGTGAACTGACTCCATATAACATGCCAAATATTCAACATGAAGATTAATATTGAAAAGACCAACATAATGGCAATAGCAAAGAAAGAAAGAAATATAACTATCTCCATCGATAATAAACACGTTCAATAGGTAAATGAGTTCACTTACTTAGGAAGCATTATATCGAGTTAAGGGAAAATCAATTTAATAGAAAATTGATGCAACAAAACATACCAGATCCTAGGACAGATGATCCGTATATTTCAAGAACAAAAACACTAAAACATAGACACTAAAGTTGCATTATACAAGACTATTATTCCATCACTGTGCTACCAGTACCAAACCTGAACAATGACAGCAGAAGACGAAAGAATATAGTGACAGCAGAAATGACATGTCTACGAAGAATACTCGTAATGCCATTACGAGATAGAATTAGAAACGATAACCAGACAGATAACCAAAACAATGCCAGTATTGAGACACATCAATAGACAACCGATCAAGTGGTTTTCACACGCTTCCAGACTACATACAGATAGCATGCCACAAATGAACATGATATATAGACATCATGGCTATAACGCCAGAGGCAGACAATGTAAAAGATGGATCACAGAAATCAAAGAAGACACAGGAATGAGCTTACAAACAGCACACAAGATGCTTCTCATGAGCTCTTCCACCCCTGACGCCGCAAGGTAAACAAGGACCACAGCGTATAGGTAGATAGACAGATAGCGATTGCTGGTGATTGGTATGCTGAGAAACGGTATGAGGATCAGAGAAGTTGTCAGACATTTTAATATTGACCATTCCACTATAGTGAAACTGAAGGAAAGATTTCTGACTACAGGCACAACCAATGATAGTCCAAGCCTTGACCAAGCTCGTGTAACAACGGTAGCTCAAGATCGTCAAATTCAATTGATGCACCTGCATAAGCGCTTCGTAGAAGAAACTCGCACATTGCTCTTACACCTGGTACTAGGAGACTTGTCAGCGCATGCACGGTGCAACAGAGACTTCACTTCGTTAGCTTGCAAAACAAAACGTTCCATCATTCATATTTTTTAACCTTAGTGTAGACAACTGCTTAGGTGACGGTCCTGAATTAATTTTCTTTTTTATTTTTCCTAGGAAAATTGCATTTGTGTTCGCAAATGGATCAGATATGTAAACTTACTTGTTCTGTGTATTTTTAATTTAACACAACAAATTGCTACGATTAACAACAACGTTTTGTATTTTTAATGTTTATTGGTGTATTTGTCCGTAAATCCCTGCACATAACTTATAGCTTCTCATTACGAATACAAAAACGCAAACTACTTTGAATATGTAAAAAGACATACTATTATGGCAAAATTAATCACTTAGGAACTATCCAAAAAAAAATAAGAGATGTATCATATTCACAATGTTTACAATATATTAAATACCTTTTGAATATGAAACTGGGAGAGGTTGGACAGCTGACTCAATCCGGGGTCATACAGAGTGGACGTGAGAACAACGTTATGCAATGGATTGCAGGAAAGAACGCATCGAAATAGGCATGTTTGTTTCCACGTAATTTATAACTTAGCCATTCTCTGCGTGTTGTTGTTTGTTAGTGATTTAGTTTTGACTTTTTACTGGCCTACAAATAAGACAGGCTACGAAACGATTTCATTAGAAATAAAATGACACATCACAACATAGAATACGTGGAGAGGCCACACATACAATAAATGCAATGAATTGGACGTCTTACGAGAATGGAACACACCAGTCTCTTTAAAATCCAATCTGTACTTGTGTGTCCCTACTCGATAAAAACCTGTTAGTAGAGAGGTCAATCCCGTCTATTGATCAACGTAGAGCTTCTATTTAACCCGTTTTATATCTTTTATATATCCACAGAAATTGGCACACATTTTTACAACAGTCTCCAATTCCCTTAATAACCAAATCTCTACAGGAGTGTATAATGCGACACGATCATGTTACATAGTCAGGTGATGACCAATCAAAATATGAATCATCATCATCAGGTAGCATATCCTGAACAGGATGTAGCAGTCATCACAGCCTTTCGAAACTTCCGTCTTTCTTGATCCAGTCTTCCTGCTTCTGTTAGTGTAATGTTCGCATGGTCTTTGATATCTTGCGTCAAACTTCTTCTTGGTCTGCCTCTTGTTCGTCTATTTGGCATAATCCCCTCCATTATGGTTTTATCTAGGCTATTATGGCGTTTGATATGGGGGAAAATATTGTAATATTCTGGACAGAACCGTGCTTTTTAGTCAATTTTCTTTTCAATTCATATCAGGATGGCTATATTGATTGTCTGTTTGGTCCTATGAATTATGAGGATTCTTCTGTAACATTGTATTTCAAATGCTGCTATTTTATCTTCTACTTTACTGAACAATATTGATAGGTAACATTGAAGACACAACAAACAAGTGTATATTGCAATCAGAGATGCCAGTAGGTTGACAATGAATTATAGTCAAATTTCAGGTAAAATATGACAAACTATAATCAAACCCTAAACTTTTAACTCATTGCCAAATTAACAAAATATACGCACGTCTAAAAGATAACGTGAATGATCAGTAGCATTAAAAATAGCTAAATGCTTCAAATTGATTGTAATGGCCAAATTCTGCAAACCCCGATTGAAACAAAAGGTCACAACTCTGGCCTTGCAACTAAAACACCCACCTCTGCGCATATCGGCAAGTGTGGACCAGAAGTATCGCTATTCTCTTGGGACAAGACAATAAACTTGTTATAGACTTCACACAACACGTATTTTAATTTAAACATTGAATTACTCTGTCATTCATTTTATAAAGCTATATAACATTTTATTTCCAGAATTTGGTGTCGAAAATGTTCGGTTATACAATTAAAGGCGGCTATTTGGTCTATTTATTTATGTAAAACGGAAAACGTTTCAGTCTGAGACGGACAATCCAGGAGAAAGTGCGAAATTCAGAGACTGAGATGTGTAAATATAATATAATATTGATGTATTAAATCAATATCTTCGCTAAGTTTGCAGACAGCGTGAGACGTGAATTGCTGATATTTGCGCAGGCCCCAGGATTCTTTTCTACTCGACACTTTTGAGTTATATTCATTTGGTGATGATAGTTTCTCACTGTATTTGATCTAGCTAGCACGGATACACTAAGGGTATATAACAGGAGTTCTCACCTTTTCAGACGTCAACTACCGTCCTCATGGTACTGCTCACGAACATGTTTTAACTTACATGACGCATTCACGCGTCCTTACGAGAGTACGAAGGTGCTCACGAGCAGCAGGTTGAGAACGTCTGCCATAGACTATAGATATAGTGTATTATAGTAATTATTTGTTTGTGAGATAATTCTTAAAGTTGTCAGAAATTGAACTAGGCTAATTTTAGCGGCACCTAATCGCCTTGCAACCCAGGTACACAGGTTATCCGTACTTAACCAATCACATTACCCCAAAAAGATGTGATATTGTTAAGACTTTCAACCTTTGTACTCAAGTCACTGAGAACTGACCAATGGAGACACAGACTGTTACAATAACAGCAAACATCCTGTTGAAGTATTGAAGCATCCTCAGGACCACACACATAGAACATCCGTATTTGCACCATGACTGTTTTGTGACGTTTCAACTGTAGACAGTTAAGGAACATCATCTGTATAGGATGTTAATATTATGATTTGTAAGCTATGTAAATATAGCAATATACTACTGTCATCATGTGTTCTGTTGACTTATGTAAGTAAGTAAGTAAAGTAACCCATAGCATTTATTAATGCCGTAGGGGTGAGAAATGTTAGCGATCTCACATTTCACAGGCTCTGCAAATGAGGGCGGTAGCCATCTCCTCTCCCTCGCAGTCTTTACTTCCCGGATTAATCCGGTACCCATTTAAGGCTGGGTCGACCTGGGAGCCGTTGCGATCTGAAAACATTTCCGCCTCAGCTGGGGAATGAACCCAGGACCACTCATATGCGAAGCCAGTGCGCTAACCACTTATGTAAGTGATCATATCAAAACTACAATGTTTACAACAACAGATAAGAATATAGCCCAGGGTGAATGAGATAAAAAGACTAACAAGATACGGTTTTTATTTTTGAAATCTTTATACATCTTCTATAACGGTATTACGGATAGCATAACCAGGTTGTCGTTCTGTAAACAACAAATAATGCAGGTAATGTCAAACTCAAAAACAGAAAGAAACACTACTATTTTCATCGATGACTAACAACTTAAGCAGGTGAAAGAATTCACTTATCTTTGTAGCATCATATCATTAAAAAGGGAAAAAGAAAATCAACATAGATGCAACGTAACTTGCCAGATCGTAGGACAGATGTTTCCTATATTTAAGAAAAAACAAGTGAACATGAACATCAAAACTGCATAATATAAAACGATCATCATACCATTACTGAGCTACAAATGTCAAACATGGCCATTTACAACTAAAGTCAAAAGAAAACTTGTTAGAATAGAAATGATATGTTTACGTATAATTCTTGGAGTAACAATAAGAGACGGAATCAGAAATGAGAACATCAGAAGACTAAGAAATACAATACCAATACTGGATCACATCTGAAGACAACAGCTTAGTGGTTTTCAGATGCTTCCAGACTAAGATCAGAGTGTACCCCTGAAAAAGCATTGCTATAGAGACACAACAGATACAAAGCCAGTTCCAGACCGTGCAAAAGACGGATTACATAAATAAAAGAAGCAAAAACAACAAACATATATGAAGCACACACAAAGGCCGTCTCCAGAGAACTCTTCTATCCCCGACGCTGAAAGACATAAAGGGATAGAACGCGAAAAGAAAAGCAGGCTCCTTTTTGTCCGTGTTCTATTTTACCTATTTATCTGCTCTGTCCTGTCTCGGTGCCATTTTTATTCTTTATTACGTCGCTATAAGTATCATTCATTCTTCCCTGTCTCAATACTATTGTTATTGTTCCATATCATATTCATGTTATTCTTGTTATCTCATTACCAGTGTTATTATTCATTGTCTCATTACTATTGTTGTAATATTTTCTTATTACCACTGTTATTATTCATTGTCTCATTACTATTGTTGTTATATTGTCTCATTACCAGTGTTATTATTCATTGTCTCATTACTATTGTTGTAATATTTTCTCATTACCAGTGTTATTATTCATTGTCTCAGTGGTTGTGTTATTCTTACTGTCTCATTAGTACTGAAATAAAAGAGGCGACAAACTCTACAATATACGCAGCACACACGATGCTCATCTCCAGAAAACTCGTCTACCCCTGACGCTGAAAGGCAACGAAGGGTTTAGCGAACAGATAGATAGATAGATGGCTTGTAGTGTCATAACTTGTACTGTTGTCACAAAGGTTATGTACAATGCGGTAACATGAAGGTACATGCTGACGGCTGACTGAATTATTTTTTCCGCATTATCATATTCTCCTCACAATGTTTTATCTCATCTAAACATGCCCTGCTTATTTTCTGAGAGAACTTTACATATTTGTATCATGCGCTATTGAAGGTGGAGTTCTGGGTGGAAGGAGAAGAAGTGGTGATAGAAAACCATCTTAACTTGATGTCATCAAGCAATGGCCAGGGTGTGAGCTTTCCTCAATCATCTGTATGTGTATCATATGTATGAGTATCATCTGTATGTGTATCATCTGTATGTGTATCATCTGTATGTGTATCATCTGTATGAGTATCATCTGTATGTGTATCATCTGTATGAGTATCATCTGTATGTGTATCATCTGTATGTGTATCATCTGTATGTGTATCATCTGTATGACCAAGGATATATAGGGATGGTGCAGGTTATGTGCGCAGATGAATCCAATGTAACACATCTACGACCATAACGACCTATATGTTTTTAATAGTATAGTATATCTATATGTAGTTGTGTCAAGCTTTGATGTGGTCACAAACAGTCAAGAGAAAACTAGGATGACTAAAAGAAACTTTACGTAGAACTATTACAAGCGAACGTTTCACAATCGGTAACAGAAACAATGAAGATCTAAAGCAAATTGAAATGAAACGAGGTACATGGAAATCTATGACATCCGCCCTATGTGCCGTGTTTAGCCCTAGAGGAATAACTAAATAACTATATGTAATTTATAGACCTTGTGACATACATTGCATACAGAAAGAATTGGGATATTATCGCACATAATACATGTTAAAGAAAGTATAAAAAATAAACATTTTACTGGTTTTATTTAAAATAAAAGAATCTCATAATACGAACATCAATCTACAAAGCGAAGAAAAACAGTGCAAGATTAATGACACGGTTAGGGTGAGAGAAAAAATGATCATAGGAAAAAACATCTAGAAATAAAAATAGACAATCTCGTCTTAAAGATCAGGTGTTGTTAGAATGTATGCGGTGACAAATTAATCGATATTTTAGCACATTTTGCATTTTGATGAAATATAGTAATGTGTTTTGCACATTATATGTATATAATTAATATTCTTAAAAGTGTTTATGGTTGCTATTATTAACTGTGTGCGTTGTTACTTGTAACCTCGAGGAAATTAGTAAAAATGATGCGTTATTGCTAATTAATAAGACATTGGTGACATATAATATTCAGGATTTAGCTATGAACCCAACACTTGCTGTTTGTAGTTATTTTCTAGGTAATATAAATACGTTCAGTAGTTAACCATTTTTTTCTGGGCTGTGTAGACGCACAATTGTATGCGAAGACATTTGAACTCGGTATTCTGGCGGTCACAGGAGCGCCCTGTACCACGCCGCCACAGAGTCGGGCTTTGTTAATTACAATGTATTACAAATAGTTAGTTTGTTGTAATAATCTAGCTTTTATAAATAATATTTGTGGTGAGTCATACAATGACTCAAAGGTATGGTTCGAGTCCTTCCACAGTATGAGACCTCCCGTACAGAATTAATTAATTAAGAACTTCATTCGCTACGTTTTTGATTATTATATTTTTGTAGGTCACTATTTATATACTTGGAGTCCATGTCAAAAATAGCCATGGCGACTCTAAGTATATACATAGTGACCAATCAATGAACGAGAATAATAAAACACTTAATAGCGTTTAATATGGACAGGGCCAGATAAATGGAACACATTATATGGCACAAATCAACAGCTCACAAACACATGCATATATCACACAATGGCATTGAGTCACAGGGCATGAGCCCATGGACCTCTGGATCAGCAACCAACCAACCAACCAACCAATGGCGTATAATTAAATATGTGCAGTGGTCTTAAGAGAATTGTTGACGGTCACGCATGGACAATCACAAGGACATCCCTGTAAGTTGCAGACTCATGTGAACAACTACTTGGAAAATAGGGTAAACATTAAATGACAAAATATAATCCGAAACGAAAAGGTTTGGATAAGAAGATAGTAGGATCATATTTTCCTACATTTCACGTCGTCGAAATGGAGATGTTTTTGAATGTGCAATGAGGAACTTCTAGAAATATATTTCAAAACAAGCTGTGATTACCATGGTATCCAAGTGAAAACAGACCACACGGAAAAATTTAGAAATACTTAACAAATATACAATTAAAAGTTCGTAGTAACAATAGAAGTCCTACACAAGTCATAGTTAGAAGCATTTAATATAAAGACCTGAGAATGAAAATTCCTGGCCTTTGTTTTTATGTGGACTAAACACTTGATAAGATTTATTTATTTTATGAAAACAACATCAGCGCTATGTGACATTCATTAATTATGCATAGGTGTTTAAAGAAGAATATATTCACAATTTATATCAATAAAGTTTGCAATTGCATATCGTACCACTGTGAGTAGTAACTAAAGCTTGACATGCCATATCGTACCAAAGTTAGAAGCAACTAAATGTTGCCTACCCTGTCGTACCATAGTTAGAAGCAACTAAATGTTGCCTACCCTGTCGTACCTTAGTTAGAAGCAACTAAATGTTGCCTACCCTGTCGTACCTTAGTTAGAAGCAACTAAATGTTGCCTACCCTGTCGTACCTTAGTTAGAAGCAACTAAATGTTTCCTACCCTGTCGTACCAAAGTTAGAAGGAACTATACGAATATATATATATATATACTTTGTCTTAACAGCTGTGATACAGCAGGATATCTCAAGGCAATATGAGCTTGCAGGTTTTCATATATTGTAACCGTTTACGTTGATTGGGGTACTGTTGTTTATGCACGTTATAAATACTTACTTAGGTAAATACTACTTTTTAAAGTTTTTCGTGAAGAATGTAATGATACGAATTCATGACTTTGAAATGCAAATGTATAGAACAGGGTAAACTTTATTGAAAGTGAAGAAAATAAGGTGATTCTGAGAACAACTTAAATGATAAATTAATATCAAACATATAAAGTAATGTGCATAGACATACCAGATTGATGAATACCTTCTTTGAAGGTAAAGTTGGGGAGAGGTGAGCAAGCGGCAGACATCTAGTAGGGAATATCATGAGTTAGAGAAATATTGTCTGGAAAAAATATGATAAATAGTCCACAACCAAAGAAAAAAGACAAGAGTATGTTGGAGGTGCGCTGCAGCTAGATATTTTTGTGAAGACGGAATTTGATAGTTACGATGAAGTCATACGAAGGACGTTTAAGTGAACACAACATTTTGGAAAATATCTATTAAAATCATTGGTTAGTTACTGCCGTGATACTTTAAGGAAGTAGATGAAATAGGTCAACTGGGACAAATAGTACGTTAGTGTAAACGCTAAGAATAGAAAACAATTTGATAATCTTTGATAGTTTAATTGTATGTATTTTGTTGTTGTTTTAAAATGGAAAGTAACTATGTGACTTTCCAAGATCATCTTTGAGGTGACAAAGCTGTTCTATTTATGGAGTTGGTGTGCCAAAATGAACCAAATCCGTTACTGACTTTCGGTATGCCAGGACAAAAATCGCAAATATCACACTCATACTGTAAACCACTACACAAAACATTTTATTTCTGAACTATATTCTAACCGGTGGTAGTTTATGAATCGAGAAAGAAGATAATTCATCTGGATAATGTTGCTGAGATGACATCTGTGTTGTTAGATGATAGTGGAGAAAGAAATAATGTTGAATAATGGGGACTCTTGAAATATGTTGTTTTATTACAGTAGAAATCATTGAACTGAAAGACAAAAGTGTACAAGACAGAGATAATAAAGTTGACATCCTTGATCAAAAGATCAATGTGAACTAGACATAATTATTATACCAAGCATCCGTGGACAGAAGATACATGTGAACTAGACATAATTATTAGACCAAGCATCCGTGGACAGAAAATAAATGTGAACTAGGCAACATTATTAGAGCAAGCATCCGTGGACAGAAAATAAATGTGAACTAGGCAACATTATTACAGCAAGCATCCGTGGACAGAAAATAAATGTGAACTAGGTAAAATTATTATACTCTGTTCACTCTAAGGTTGAAGTTGGTTAAAACAAAGCCATATATTACTCCATGACAACAAGTGATATTTATACAACTGATGCCATTTAAAAAACAATAATATAATTAATTATTCACAACTTATGTTATAGCAACCATGTCCCCACCCAAAAACCACTGAGAGATTATAACAAATGATCATTTGGATGCAGAGTTAAGGGAAGACAGAGGACAATATAGATCGATAACATCACGGTAACTCTCCACAAACACGGAGTCAGTACGACTCAGGCACCACATCTGGCCTTGAACAGAAACGTAAAGCTCCCGCTCCTACGCTTAACAGCAATTGTGGATGCTATCAACCAGATTCTACCTGGAGATTAGATAAATAAATATAATGGTTGTCCTGACCTCTTGGTGCCTGCGCAACGATATAAAACAAGGTATAGTAATTTATCATGGAATGATAAACATATATATTATATGAAATTTCATTTTAAAACATACATTACTATTGTGATAAACATGTTTTATTTCAACAATTGATTTAAATTAACAACATCGTTATGCTCTAACGAACTATATGATCACGGACTTACCATTCGATTTATGCGTTCTGCGTCCAACAGGCAATCATAAGCACTGACATACTTCATTTTTAGAGTGAACAGAGTATAGAGCAAACGTCATTCAGCACAAACAAATATAATTAGACATAATTATTTGAAAAGAGTTTCTGTAATTGATGATACACTAATCTTCTAGACTGTTTATCCACGATTCGATTGTAAAATAACATATGAAAGTTTTCCACTTTAAAGTCTGTGGATCGACAAATGTTCTGAAAATTGTGTATGAAAAATATATATTGGGAATTAGAAGAGTCGACGTGTTGTTCACATTTCCTCACTAACAGATCGATACATTTTTCCTTTCAAGGTTTGACGATATGTATTATTCTAAATGCTACCGCCAAACAACACTAAATGTCTGGTGAGAACTTTCTAGTTTGTTATATTTTTAAATTTATTATTGCTGCTCTATTGACGTTTCTTGATAACGGTCCTTTTGGTCGTAACTTAGAAATTGTAACTGTTTATATTATTTATATTTGTTACATTTTATATTTATTTTTGTAATCATATTATTTTTTTCTGGCAATATATAAATGCATATCATTATTTATAATATCCTTCGTCATTACTGTAGCCGTCGCCTCCTTGTCATATTCTCTGTGATTTATTGGTTACTAAATACTCCTGAGGTTAATAAAAGTGAGGAAGATCTTCAAGAACTGATTAATGTAGTAGTTACAGAAAGTATAGAAAAATGCCTCTTCTTGAACATACATAAGTGATGGCTCTTTCAAAGAAATAATATTCAACAACATGCAAGATCAAAGTAAACAACATCATTTTAAAAGAGGTAAAACAATTCAAGTAATTAGGTACAACGATAACATGAGATGGAAGAAGCTCAACAGAAATAAGAAGCAGAATAGGGAAGGCAAAAACATCATTCAGAAAAATGAAAAATTTATTGTGTAATATGACCTTCTCATTACAGGTGAGAAAGAGAGTTCTGCAGTGCTACATTACTCCTATGCTAATGCATGGGTGAGAGTCTTGAACAATAAACACACGCGATAGTAGGAAATTAGAGACAGTAGCGATGTGGTTCTATAGAAGAATGCTGAGAATACCATGAGCTGCCAGAAAAGCTAATGTGGAGATGTTGCAAGAGTCAAATTGTGAGACGGGGCTTAATAATGTAACGAAAAGAAAATCTTCGTTTTTTGTACACGCTATGAGACAAGGAAGTTTGGAGAAAATAGTTACAACATGCAAGATTGAAGTCAAAAGAGACAGAGGGCGACAACGTGTGCAAATATTGGACAGTTTAACAACCTGACATGGCAAAGATTTGACAACGATCGTAATACATACTGCTGAAGATAGAGACATGTGGAAATCAATGATCACCTACGCCATCCAACACGATAACTGATGATAATGCAACACTCGTTGATAAATACAAGTCTAATATTGTTCACATTCCTCAGGGAAATAGATATTTTCTGTGAAAGTACCACGTGCAACCCTTCGAGCAAAGGAGGCGATACACACCTGGAGCAGGGAAAGGTGGAGAGTGAAAAAAAATAAGAGCACAACAGGTGAAACTAGCAAAAAGACGGAGCAAAAATGAACATCAATCTGCTATGAGATGTCGAGTATTCTGTTGTTGAGACGACGAGTAATATCTTGTGAGATGTCAAATAATCTGTTGTTGAGACGTGGAGTAATCTGTTGTTGAGACGGAGTAATCTGTTGTTGAGACGGAGTAGTCTGTTGTTGAGACGGAGTAGTCTGTTGTTGAGACGGAGTAGTCTGTTGTTGAGACGGAGTAGTCTGTTGTGGAGACGGAGTAGTCTGTTGTTGAAACGGAGTAGTCTGTAGTTGAGACGGAGAAGTCTGTATTTGAGACGTTGAGTAATATGTTGTTGAGACGTCGAGTAATTTCGTGTGAGATGTCGAGTAATCTATTGTGAGATGTCGAGTGCTCTATAGTTTGTTGTCGAGTTCGAGTACTCTGTTGTGAGATGTCAAGTAATTTGTCTTGACTTGCCAAGTACTCAGTTGTCAATGTCGATTATCTGTTGCTGTATGTCGAGTAATTTGTTGTGCGATGTCATGTAATCTATTGTGGGATGTTGAGTAATTTGTTGTGAGTTGTGGAGTAATCTGTTGTGAGATGTCGAGTAATGATTTGTGAGATTTCACGTAATATGTTGTGGAAGGTCGAGTAATTTCTTGTGAGATATCGAGTAATCTGTTGCGAGATGTCGAGTAATCTGTTCTGAGATGTTGTGAAACTACCATATGTCTTTATAGTGCGTTTCAACATAGTTGCCCAGATACATTCCCTTTAATATCTCAATAACCATTAAGGGGAATTTACTGCGATTTTGCATAGCAGTTTGAATAGTGAGCGACATAAGGTATTTATAAATTTAATTTCACCATATGGTTCCATATGCCCTTGATGTTTGTGAATATGTGACTACTATAGTGACAAAAGAAATTAATTGTACAGTAATTTCTCAAAATAGATTATGAGTTTATTAAGGGGCATAGGCGCAACGCACATTTTCTGAATTTGCCATATAATTGTTTACAACTAAATAACTGTATGCGTAAACGCACCAGGAACTAGTCTTTGGAAGTCAACTTTGTGCATTTTAACAAAAGTGATCCTTTAATATACTTGATTCTTGATCAGAAACAAACATCACGACACTGGGGGAATTCCCATAAGTGCTCTGTTCTCTATCCCCGTAGCCATCGCAAGGTGAATAAACTCAGTGTCATAATCAGCCGCTGGTTAGAAGTTTTTCGAGCTACTCCAGATAATGAGGAGAGTTTACATTCTCCATTGGCGACGTCCATGACCTACCTCTATAGACCAATATCCGTCTACAGTCATCATTCCATGTCCAAACTGTCCAAGGACATTTACAGCTCGAATAGGGCACATTAGCCATCTACGAACTCATAATCAAGGACATAACTAAAATTGAACTTTCAAAAGTGGATGTAACAAATGGTCATCATCACTTGTGATGGACGAACAACACCTCTATTGATTAGGTTTCCTTTACTGAATATTTTAATGTTTGGTGTAAAGGATGTTGCATGTTGTTGCTTCTAACAGCTACGATACGTGAGGTGGTGCTCACAAATCATGTTTCTTCCCCCTTATATATATACATATTTACATATTTTCGAAAAGTGAATCATGCTCATCTTACAGCCTTCCACCGTGTGGCTTTTGATACATCAATGCTGTTATTCTATTTAGCCACAAAACTGTATTTTAAATGTTACATTAACTTGAAAATCAAACATTCTGCAAATGATTCTTCTAATAAGATTTTTGTCGAAATTGTCTAAAATTGTCCTCCTACCTGCCGTGTTCCTTCACTTAAACTTTTCCCCTCACTATATTTGATCTATTCAATGAACGTTTATTTAAATTCATAATGTCCAATACTCTCTTACTCTGATTATTAATAGAGTAATACAGATGTGGACGTTCAGACTCCTTACAAAAATATGTATAAACTTTCACAGCAATATTCTGAAGTGTAACGAATGGAATTTTCAAACTTATTTTAGATAAATATTAACTTTTACTTAGTTGACACAGCCTCTCTTCGAAGAAAAAGACACACGTCTTCCAATGAACTAAATCGACGCACTTGACTAAAATGTGCGTTAAAAATTGTGCTCAGTGTTCAAATCCAGATACAAAAAGGTTTGCTTGTATTATAAATTTCACATCAAATGGTCATATACAATAGTTTCATTATTTTAACATAATCGTATTCCGTGTTTGTGTACATAGATTACATAGAGAAATTTTCCATTTTTGTCAATTGTGATACAAATATTTCCACATTATGACGTTACGTTTTTAAAACACTTCTGAAAATGTCATGTAAATCTGTAAAATAGTTGCAGCTACACATTTTGTAAACAGGGGCATGAATTATGAAACGCACTATAATTTCGCTGAATCTGACACTCCGTTAAAAAATAGTCAGGCTTAACGTCAGTTAACAATACACCGTCAATGTTACAGCCTAGCTCCAAATGTCAGTTTCAAATGTTGAACCAGCTCTTACTCATTGATATAGTTTTCTCCGAGTATCTTGCACGAATTGATGCAGTCATAATAAAATACAATAATAGTTTGATGATATGTTTATAGTGTTGGAGTGAAAATCAAACTTTATAAATCGCTGGTGCTTTCTGTTGTGTTGTATGGTTGTGAGAGTTGGACACTCACTGCGGACATGGAGAGAAGATTACAGGCTTTCGAGTATAAATGCTAATGGACAGGGCAAGATATTTCCACACTCATCCGCATCGCTGAGGATACAATTCGCTGGAGGACTCTGTGTGCTGAAGCATCCAATGTGGTACCCGCTACGACCCTGAAGGGTTATGGGTTTATTGATTGATTGCTGTTTACATGCGATGTTTTTAATTAAATGAATTTAGACGCAGGGATAATACATAATTGTAACTGTGTGATTTATCAGACAAGTTCTAACTTTGTGACTTATCCGACACGTCGTAACTATGTGACCTATCATACAGGTCGTAACTATTTGATTTATCAGACAAGTCATAGCTATGTGAGTTATCAAACAAGTCGTAAATATGTGACTTGTCAGACACGTCGTGACTATTTGATTTAGCAGACAAATCGTAATAATGTGATTTATCAGACAATTTGGAACTATGTGACTTATTAGATACGTCGTAGCCATCCATGTGAATTATCAGACGTATTAGATTTATTCGACAGGTCGTAACTTTGTGATATATCAGACACGCCGTAACTATATGAATTATCAGACGAGTTGTAACTATGTGACTTATCAGACGAGTTGTAACTATGAGACTTATCAGACAAGCCAAACGAGTTTATAACAGAAATAGGAGTAGCTGAAATGACTTATAATTCATGGTGCAAATAATAGGGCCAGTCCCTTTTCCATATATGCCGTAGGAGGTGACTAAGGAACGTTGGGATTAGGCTGACAGCCTGTCACAAGTGAAACAAAAATCACTGTCACATCTTGTCTCCGTTATTTACTCTTATCATTTATCAAATAATCCCCATGGTTGATGAAAAGATGCAGGCCAGGGGACATTGCATGCTTGTACTTTCATGTAACCGACTCCTATGTAATCGGGAATGATAGAGGTGCCAGCACTGCAGATGGACCGGGAATGATAGATATGCCAATACTGCGGATGGACCGGGCATGATAGATGTGCCAGCACTGCTGATGGACCGGGAATGATAGATGTGCCAGCACTGCGGATGGACCGGGAATGATAGATGTGCCAGCACTGCGGGTGGACCAACAATTCAGATAGAGGCATGGAGGTATAGTTGGCTAAGAAGTGTATGCTGTTCTATTTGCAGGACGGGGACATTCTGAGATACTTGCTCACTGGAATTCTCGTTTGAAGTAAAAAACCTGCATCCCTAAACTTCACTAATGTAGCCATGCTCTTGAGGTGACCATACATGAGTCCGGGTGTCACATAGCTATCTGTAAAGAACATTTACTTGTGTGAAACACTATGAGCTGTCAAGAGCTACCTGCTCACAGCAATATGAATTGTTTCATCATCATTTATTCTTTCGGTATGTATTCATATTTAGCTTTGGCATGCTAACCTGGATAGCGTCATTCTTACTGTCGTTTGTTGTATTGTATGTTCATCATGTATGCCTTTTGGTCGACACTTATTTGATTCGCGTGTGTTATTATGTACACACATGCATTCAGCGATTAGCACAACTCCATCACTCTGTTTCCATCACTCTGTTCCCATCACTCTGTTTCCATCACTCTGTTTCCATCACTCTGTTTCCATCACTCTGTTTCCATCACTCTGTTTCCATCAATCTGTTTCCATCACTCTGTTTCCATCACTCTGTTTCCATCACTCTGTTCCCATCACTCTGTTTCCATCACTCTGTTTCCATCACTCTGTTTCCATCACTCTGTTTCCATCACTTCGTTTCATCACTTCGTTTCCTAGTTTTGTCTACCGGATTTTAGCTGCAGTTTCTATCTATTTTTGATTGTCTGTTACTTATAGTTTCTGCAAACTACCAGCAGCCAATGGTTGTCTCTTCTACACGCAGAAATACTCTCCTACAAATAAGAATGTTTTTACAAAATTCGATGCTTTTTCGATGTCCACGCATGAGAACCATAATTTTCCTTCTTCTTCTGTCAGTTTCATATATTTCTTCTTTTTAAGTGGTCATTCTCAAACTTCCGCTGGATCTCCCGTATATCAGGACCATGATCGTATTAGACTTCCAGCAGGATGTAGTCCAGAGAATGGAAATGCGTTGTGTCGCCGTTTTTTTGCGTCAACGATCCGACACATCCGCCTTAGACGGGGGTTTCATACATTAGAAAGTATTTCATAAAGGAAAAAAATGGTAAAAATGCCATCACCTCGGTAAAAATAACCAATTACAGAATAGGTGTTTCGACCAAACGATCTTAATCAAGATAAGTACAAACAAAAAATACGGATAATTGTGTAAAACACATACTTACATAATGCTGACATCTATTTATATATTCAAGAAAACTCAAACAGATTTGCAGAAATGTGCTCCACTGAGACCACGACCATTTATAAATTGAATTATACAGAACGTGGCAATATATACTGGAGTTACATACAGTGGAGTTATATATAGTAGAGTTAAATTTACTTTATATACATATATATATGTATATATATGTATATAAAGTTTATACATAAATATATATTTATGAGAGAGAGAGAGCGTATCTAACTGTACGGCCAAGCTACCGAGTTCGATCCCCAGGCAGCTATGCATCTGGATCGTTCAGAAAGCAATAGTAAACGGATGGGCGCATTTTATTTTGCCTGGAAGGTGACTATAGCCAATAAATGGTGGGTGATTGATAAATAGTGATTAATTACCAAATATATAGTGAAGTTATATATATTCCAGTTATGTACAGTGGAGTTATGTATAGTGAAGTTATATTGATACAGTTGTGTTTTATTACAAATCGTGGATGTTTCAAGCAAGATATCATCTATGCTGACAAATGTAGTAAAGTACGTGAGTACAGTATTGTGATATGATTAGTAGGCCAATATTCATTTAGTCTACTATCTATGGTAAATTGATTACATTCAAACCACTACCACCAATATGAAAATATGAATGTCGCTGCCTTCCGTAAAGTGGCTTACTGGTTCGCCATTAATACGTTTTAGGTATCGTCTCAGAAAATCAATTTACTCTCAGGAAAAAAAAAATTGATGACTTCAGCTTCAAGATTTATGAAAACAAATCTGTGACTGCAGAATGAGTTAATGGTATTTTGAAAATAGAGGAGAAAAACTGATATCCACATTAATATTGAATGCCTTCACTACGAAGGCAGTCGACAATTTTACTTACCGTGGAAGCACTCTCTCTTGGGATGCCAACATCGATGTGGAAATTAACAATAGATTGGCATAGTGCTGTACTTGTCAGATTACGCAACAATATATGGGACAGAAGAGGAATAAGAACAACCATCAAACTTCAAATATATCATGCTGATGTTATACCAACCCTAATATATGCTTGTGAAACGTGGACAGTGTATGCTAGACATGCAAGAAAATAAAATCATTTCCATCTTACCTGCCTACGTAAATTACTAAACATCCATTGGTGGGACAAAGTACCAGACTACGAGGTCTTGGAAAAATCAACCTCCATAAGCATCCACACACTACTTATGAAGGCGCAAGCAAGCTGGGCAGGCCATCGTGTGCGAATGATAACTCCCGTTTGCCAAAACAAATATATTATGGAGAACTCAAGGCAGGATTTCGAAAAGCCGGTGGACAGTAAAAGCGCTTCAAAGACACGCTCAAGTCATCACTGAAACATTTTAACAATGACGTAGGCGCTTGGGAGAGCTTCGTTCAGGATAGAACAGCATGGCGTTACAGCATTAGAACGGGAGCACTAGCAGCGGAAGAGCCCAGAATAAGATACTGCAAGACAGAAGCGGGCACGTAGAAAAGAAAAAAAACCCCATCTAAACCACACATAGATACACCCTCTATTGTTGTCAATTCTGTAAAAGAACATTTTGTGCGCGCATTAGATTTATTTGTCATTTAAAAACGTACTATTAACTATATTATTTTTTATTACTTATTGTTATTATTATTATGGTTGGGTTTTTTGGTTATCGTCGATTACGACGGACGAACGTCATACATCAATGATATCTAATTAAAAATTGCAACCGGAGACTGACTTCTAATTCAGGTGCAAAGAATAGGGCCGCTGTTATCTTTCGATGTATGCAGTACTAGACGACTGAGGAAAGTAGAGGAATGTGAAGTAAACATTTCCCCTGTAAGAAATATTGTAGGGATGCCTTGTCTCGATTTCATCTTTTGTCTTTCATATTAACCCGTTACTTAACGAGTTACCAGTGGAATGTCTTAAACTAAGGGAGTAAACCCATTCAGAAAATTCGGAGGGTGGTATATCAAGGCAACCAACCAATGATGTATTAAACCATCTTCTGGGAATACGACGATCGCACAATCAGCACCTGACTGGAACTTTTAGTCTACATATACTAGGATGGCTTCTGGAACGGAGGGCGGAGTACATATGGGATTGCCCCAAGTGATGTGAAGCCAGTTTCTAATCAAGAATCAAGCACATTCCGGCATCTCCTGCTTGTTTCCATGAGTGGTGACATTGATTGTACTCCCCTAAAACTAATACATAAATCAGAGATAGAGATCATGCAAATTGGCAATGCATTATCTTCACAAAACTTGCATGTGTAGGCAGTAATGTGTGAGACATAGGGATTATGTGTCTTGGGCAATTTACACTGGCATGCTTCTGTACAGATGCAAAAGGCCAAAAACATTAATTAAACATGAACAAGGATATATACCATTCATTAATGTTCTCTAGTTAAACATATGAATGATAAGCAACAACGAATATTATCTGGTTTAACAAATAGAAATTAATAGATGCATAAGAAACTCATTTTTTCCAGTTAAACACCGGAAAAAAGTAAATGCAATGTAAATGTATGGTGCCTATATACATTGAAATTTTTGAATTTAGCAAAGATAATGCTGCCTATTGAGAATAAAACTAATCGATACAACACGAGAGTCGAAATATGATTGACATAACATAAATACTTAGTGCTTTTAGGGAAGAAAATGGATGGCATGCAACATGAATAAATGCTTTTAGGCCTGGAACTTGCAGTTTAATTGACGAAATTACAGCTCAGTTCAGGCTGACTGTACGGACTCTCGCGTCAAATTTGTCATATGACGACGTTACATCAAATATGAAGGAAAACAGAAAATACTCGTATACTTCCGGTTTAGCCATGGGATGACGGGATACGAAACTTACACCCCTAGAAGTATGTAATGATTTCGTGGAGGACGCATAGGATGCATTTTATTGATCGGTGAAATACAGGAATCATTAACGCTCCCAATTTTCAAAATACGATGAAATAAACTGTACACACATCTTTGAACCTCGAACTATGGTGAGATTTGTTTTGTTGAACGATATCGAATACTCAAATTATTGTCAAATTTAGCTGACCTTCGATATCGAAAATAAACACGGCCCATACAAAGAATTCCATACCTCTTGATAACAACTGTTACTTGATACGAATGAAGAATTCTTGGGACGAAAGTATTGTGTCTTAGTATTACTGGTATGTCTCTTTTGAAACACTTTCAGTGTTCTACTATTTTCAAAATGTTTTCATAATATGTGAAAAGTTCTAACTACGCCAGGCTGGATGGTTAAGAACTGAGATTAATCCTAAGTTCAGTGAATGTGTGTGTGGACATACAACAAGTGATAATGTTACATTTGTTAGACTTACGTAAAAGAAAGGTTTATATATCGCTTCAATGAGACACGACAGACTATAACTAAAACTAGTAGGTAATGATGTGCGCATAAGAAATCATACAAATTACAATACACAAATCAAATTCAAATTTAAATTTTGTTTATTGTATGAAATGTAGTTTTCAATTTTGGAATCAGATTCACGTGTTGATTCAATTTCAAAAATCGAATAGGCTCGCTCCACAAGTGAATCTTGGTTTTTGTAACAGTGTTGCCATTGTATGTTTTTACACTAAATTATAACATTTGTTATAGTCATTTTGATTCCAAAGTTGTAGAAATAGTGCATGAGAGCTATTGTTTATACTTTTATTCTATTTTGGTACTTTCAATACTTTTCTTCGAATTGCTATCACGTTATATTAAAAAAACACATTTCCAATCCAAATTTAGAAAACGCTAATAATGCATCATTAGCTCGCAGAAGTTGCTAATTTACTACGTCACCACACAATTCTTAACACTGTTAAAGCTATTTATCGCTATAAGATTATTCTGACAAAACAATGGTGGCGAACTTTATTTGGTCGTGTTTTGCCTAAGGTAACCGAAGTTGAAACTCGACATTCACTAAAATTAGGATAGCTTTGTGCACAGTAACGTTTATTTATTTTAAATTAATCTTAATAATGCAACATTACGATGATCTGTTGATGCTACGACAGGGTAGATTGTGATGATACAATGCACATGTGAAAGAAATACTACCCACAATTCTGACTACGGAAAGACATAAGCTTTCTAAGAGAAATATATATGGCGGTGAATGTGTACAACTCATGGATGCATTTAATGAGGAATTCAAAAAAGAGAATGTAAACAAATGAAACAGTGCATTTTTGAAATAAAATTCAATGTGGAACCTGATGATGTGCCAGGATAATCAACTTTCAAGCATAGAGATTGATATAAATGTAATATCTGTAAGATCTAGTGGGACTTGATGATGTACCAGGAGAATCAACTTTCAAGCAAAGATATTGATATAAATGTAATATCTGTAAGATCTTGTGGAACTTGATGATGTGCCAGGAGAATCAACTTTCAAACGTAGAGATTGATATAAATATAATATTTGTAAGATCTAGTGAAACTTGATGATGTACCAGGAGAATCAACTTTCAAGCATAGAGATTGATATAAATGTAATATCTGTAAGATCTAGTAGAACTTGATGATGTGCCAGGAGAATCAACTTTCAAGCATAGAGATTGATATAAATGTAATATCTGTAGGATCTAGTGGAACTTGATGATGTGCCAAGAGAATCAACTTTCAAGCATAGAGATTGATGTAAATGTAATATGTGCAAAACATTGATTGAAGATGTGCGTGATGAACGCTGTATACAGAAATACTGGTAAAGAATCGACAACACTGCATACTGAGGAACGAAAACTTAGAAAAACCCATGCGAGTAGTAACAGCAGCAACAACCACTAACATCACACTGCTCACCAAATGGATATAGTTCTAGCCATCATGGCAAATCTAAATCGCAAACTAAAAATAAAAAGTGTAAAGTTTGGAATCTGCTCGACATTCAACAATGCTGTAGAAACATAAGCCACTGAACAAACAGCTCATCCATCATCATCATCATCATCATCATCATCATCATCATCATCAGATGCCATGACGGCTGGCGTGGCGATCATAGCTCTCCACAGCTCTCTATCTCCAGTATTATGTATGATGCTCGTTGATGTTTTCCTTCTGTGCTAGGTTGTTAAACTGTCTAATATTTTCTCATGTTCTCGCCATCTGTCTGTGTTGCTTTCAATCTTGACAGACATTTAGAAGACATAAATAAATGATAACCTTGAAATGTAATGTAGAACGTGATGGAAAAAAGAAACAGCAGTTCTGACAATATTAGTATGAACAGAATAATTGAATGAAACACAAATAAAACAAGATGTGTTTATGATACATTCAAGACGTTTCTTGAAAACAGGGATTTGGTTGCGAGGAAGATACATTTAGAAATGAGTGGGTTAGAAACATCATGCGGTGGACAAGGTACAGTCTGTCAGAGTATGTATGTCATGTGACGTATCCCTTCCAGAACGTTGTCTTCCCAATGAACTCTCTGAATCTCTCTCTCTGTCTTGGGCGATGTGGCTTGCATTTTCTAGCGATGTATTCATGTTATCTTTAATGTCGTCAGTCCTTAGTCTTCTTGGTCTGCCCTTTCTCTTCTACCCAGGTACTCTTCCTCCATTATTTGTCTTTCTAAACAGTTGTGTCTCTTTATATGACCAAACAGGCGTAGTTTTCTTTTTGTTATTGTGTTTAGTAACCAACACTCTGTAATCTTCAATGTGTTTATAATTTCCTGTTAGAGTACACAGTAAATATAAGAGATAGACGATTATTCGCTGCGGATGCTGCACAGTATGATAATGGTTATATGACCGTAAAGGATTTTATAAAATGCAAAATTCTCTTTATAGGAATACAAGCATTCACACCCTCTTCTAATAAAACAATGAAACGTTAGTGAGATGATATGATATGATACCCATTGGAATCCGATCCTATAAATGTGGCTTTTAGGGCATCACCATTTTATTTACTATTGTATTAGTTTGAGAATCCATCATTATCAAGTGCAGTGCGGATTATAAACCTCCAGAACTCTTTTGTTTCTAGTATCCTTTATCAGGATGGTTGTTTGCTCTTTGCCTGGTTAGGTTAAAGGTCAGGTTAGGTCAGGTTAGGTTAGGTTAGTAAAGGTAAAGGTTATGCCTTCACTATTAGTAATTTTCTTTAATATTGGATAATATTAGCTTTTGTTTTGCTCCATGTGAAAGTGTAATCATTTTATATCACAAACAATGATAAATGTCTAGTTATAATTATCCATCTGGTAGTAGACATATTTTAAATTAATTTGCAAAGTTTACATAATTACTGGTTAATAAGAAATGTATAATGATACGGCCATATTTAGAAGCGTATGGGCAAAAGACTGTTAGATAAAGTTTATGCAAAAAGGAGCAAATCATTTATAGAGAATTGCAGAATTTCTAAAGGAATTGAAGGTTCATTAAGGCTAACACAAACAGCAATAAAAAGACATAGAGGTAAAGTTAAAATTAATCCACAGCAGTTATTAAGGCCGTAGGTGTGTGAGATGTTAGCGATCTCACATTTCAGCGGCTCTGCTATATGAAGGTGGTAGCCATCTCCTTTCCCTCGCAGTTTTTACTTCCGGATTAATTCGGTACCCAAATAAGGCTGGGTCGACCCGGGAGCCATTGCAATCTGAAAAGAATTACCTCCTCAACTGGGGAATGAAACTACGGAGGAGCCATTAGGTCAAATGTGGAAATTTAGACACTATGAAGACAGCAGTATGGGAAATCTGGAAACATAGACAAGGAGTAAATATAAACTGTTCACAATCATGGTGCCATAGTCAAAACAATAATAAACTGCCTAACTTTTTTATGGAAATAATGAAACTTGTTTTTCAGATTCTTTAGGATGTTGGTTTGTAGGATTGGGGGGTGGGGCGTAAAATTCAAATGAAGCATTCCATCATCTGATCTTGGATCCTAAAACAATATATGCAGGAAAAGACAGATTATAATTAGCTGTAAATACCATTATTGTATTCAATGAAGGGGATCTAGGCTTGATTGACATTTTGAAGAAATTAGGATTCAGCTGTCGTTACTACAGTAATAAAGCATTTCAGCATTAAACTAAGCAGCCGAAGTATAAGAACAGCCGAAGTATAAGAACAGCCGAAGTATAAGAACAGCCGAAGAATAAGAACAGCCGAAGTATAAGAACAGCCGAAGTATAAGAACAGCCGAAGTATAAGAACAACCGAAGTATAAGAACAGCCGAAGTATAAGAACAGCCGAAGTATAAGAACAGCCGAAGTATAAGAACAGCCGAAGTATAAGAACAACCGAAGTATAAGAACAGCCGAAGGATGACATAATATAGATAGGAAAATACAAATAATAAAAAAAACAAAATGTGCAAGAAGCCACCGAACATGATAAGGATGATTCCTATACAACAGTAGCTCACTAAATATGGATTTACATAGATAACCAGCATGCTAAATTATATTTTTGCATTTTTCTCAAACCTACGTTTACCAATGTTTTCAATTGGAAACTGCAAGCTATCTCAGAATATTTTCAATATATCCTATCCAAACTTGACACTCTTATATCAAACTATAACACACTCAATGTGGACTTGGGGTATTAGCAGCCGAATGCATCTTCATGTGTTCATGTTATTTATGCTAACACATACTCCTTATTTTAAAATAAAACCATTATTTTTTCACATTAGATATTACAACTTTCAAACAATATTTATGACCAAAGGCTTTCTAGTCATTTGTAAAGAAATCATCATGCTTTATGCATATACCAAATTGCATTATGCTATTATGTTAATTTTGGAGAAGGAATGCACGCGCAAGCATATACATTTCACAACGTTTGTCACACAAATATCACATTTTCAAAGAAATGTCCAAAATGTGTTTATTTTACCATCAAAATGTTAGTTTTCCTGGACATTTATCCAATTACCGGGTATGTACCCACTGAGAGCTCTTCTTCCAGCATATACAATATATTTCTGTTAGGAAGATTTAAACTGCCCAACAATATATCAAACTTTCAAATATTTTTTTTCACGCTGTGGTCTTCAATATCTCCTGCCTTTACTTTTAATGTTCTAGCTATGTTCTCCAGATCTCCCGGTATCATATTGTGTTCAAAAATATTATTTGTTTGAGATACTATGTAAGTAAGCCAGTATTTCCCCATTTGCCTCGTTCAGTTCCGACACACAACAATACACAGACGATACGTTTGTTACTGTTTGAGACCTGTTGGTTGATTATTTATGGTCAATATATTAATAAGTAATAACACGTATCCATTGGTAATATGAGGAGGCTATACATTTAAGTTGCTCCACTCTATATTTGCATAATTAAGTGTAATAAATATTCATTGACAAGAATCTGCTTGTCTTAATTATAAACAGTAATAAAAGTAAATGGACGAAGAGTGAAATTATTTTGGAATATGTGCTGCATATAGCTTAATCATGCTGATGAAATGTATAGTAGAAGTAGATTAATAAATGCAGATTAGAGACGCATGTATGATAGGTTTATAAAAAGTTATAAAAGTGAATTATTGAACACAAGTACACAAGTGATAATTCTATGTTCCTTTTCCGGCGAATACTTGCATGGGACAAAAACAAGTGATCTACATTTCGAGTGATGCGATGATACTGTAATTGTGTGTGTACGTACGTAAGTTCATAGTGATAAATGGTAGGTAGAGGGTGAAGTCCTTTGCTACAGCATGTAAATTCACTTAGAATTTGAACTTCTCAGAGTATCCATAAAAAAGAATACGATCTGGAAATATTATGTCACTTCAATATATGTTAGTATTTCCAGTTTACTACATGCAATATTTTACGCGAGAGAACAGTGGTTATATGCGTAAGGCAGTTGAGACATCGAAATTAGATTGTATTACAATCATTTACGTGCATGGCGATGTGGGTGTTCAAGTCAGCGAGAGAGCCGTTCAGTTGGCTTGCACTGTTGTGCCTGGTGGTAGAGTAATGTGTTGTGCGGGAATTTTGAACTTCTTACAAAATACAACACAAATGAAATTCACGAGGGTTATTATTCCTTTTACATGTGCAAAATAAAGGAACTTGGTTTGAATTGAAGAATTGTCAGCGATGAGCGCTATCTTTGGGCTTAGAAGATTATTTTTCAATCAACAATGAAATGAAACTGTCAGTCATCGTGTAATGGTGAATAGATTAATGTAAATCGGAGCACCTATTGACTATTTGTATTACAATAATGATGATCCAGCGACTACACAACCAACCAATTGACCAACCAGCCAATCAACCAAATAACTAACACTTTAAGCTACCTATTTCCGTTAATATTCGATTTAGCTGTTTGTTACTGCAGTCCCTATATTTTCAACACGCTGAATTGTCGTTCAACTCAGACTTTCCTTAATAATAATTATTATAGTTTAGATTATGTGGATTTATAGTGGATTTCCGAACAATAGCAGTGAAAAGTATAATTACAGCTGTGATGGTAACTATACATCCCTGTAATCAGAAGTATACAAATCAGATGACTGTGCAGACAGCTAAATCATATATGCTGGAAGCCCGTTCAAATCCATAGAATTGGTGTTCGGTGTCAATCCGTCATTGCAAATGCAGATTACAGCTCAGGTTTGGACGTGGTAAAAAAGCCTTTCAACAAATTGTCGGGATAAAATACAGACTACGTCATTTTCTTAATGACACCGGGTGCGCGAATGGAGATTTTGCGATTGCGAATTTGTTGTTTGTGAGTGTGGGTGTGTATTGAGAGAATACCAGAAGAAGAAATGGTGATAGAAAGCTTAAGGGAATTTGTTTTCTTGATGGCTTGTGGGAAAGCAACAAGTTGTTAGAGATAATAATAATAGAGGAAGTTCAAGTATGGGGAATAGGAGAGAGATGGTGCACCCAATGAGTCATCTGTATTTGTTTTAAATGTTTTGTTGTGGAAACTATTTAGTCGAAACGTCTTCTTTGCTAGTATGTCGTGCTTATAAACATTGACAACACTCGTATCTCCGTTTTTCTTTATTTTGCTCTGAGTTTCTCCAGGTCTCATATTTTTTTCCAGAGAATCAGATTGTTTCCAGATAGTGGTGATGTCTCTACATTCTGCTTAGTAGATTGGAATGTTTGTTTTATCATGTTTACAGTTTCCATAACTGGTTGTGGTATCTGTCCTTTAGGCTTGAAACGATACTAACATGTCATTATTTAGTTAGTTAGTTAGTTAGTCGTCTAGGGCCACAGACGGCACATAGGGCGAATGTCATAGATTTCCATGTCTCTCTTTTCATTGCAATTTGCTTTAGATCTTCCTTGCTTCTGATACTGATGGTGAAACGTTCACCATTTCACCATGTCAGGTGTCATTCTTGGGTCACCGATATTCCCGGAGTGCAGTAATAAACCACAATCCAAACCCTCGTTAGGAGAGGCAGGGTAGGTGACAGTGTTGCTCTTATCCTATCTAAAAGTCGCAAACAACACACCACAACATAACACATCACATCACAACACAGCACAACACAACACACCAAAACGCAGCACGCCACAATATAAGACAGCGCAGCACAACACATTACAGCATAACAGCACAACACATTCGAATACAACACAACACAGCACACTACAGCACAGTCCAACACATCACATCACAGCACAGCACAATACACTCCAATATAATACACCACAAAACAACACAACACGTCACAACACAACATATCACTTCACATAATTACACACCAAAACACAGCGCAGCATAACACAACACAGAATATCATAACACAACACATCACAACGCACTACAACACAGCACAGAACATCACAACACAGAACGACACAAATATTGTTAACAATAAAAGCGTAAATATTGTTTGGCAACATTACGCAAGTTGGAGGAGAAAATTCCCTTATATTATATATATATATATATATCAGGGAATTTTCTCATTCTTATATATATATAATATATCTCCGTGAACAAAATAGACATTGCTGTTGTGCTCCACATTATTCCTTACATATCTGAGAAGGTGGTGCTTCTCATGTGTTGGGTTTCCTGTTATTGTTTACAGATCTTTAAATGTCACTACTTTCATGTTTTTCGCCCCCCTATTATTGTTCACATGTTTGAGACAGTCACGACTCCCATGTATTTGACTCCCTGTTACTGTTTACAAATCTAATAATGTCACTCCTTCCATGTCTGGTTTCCCAATTATTGCTCTCATATCTGAGAATGTCACTCCTTCCATTTGCTGGGCTACCCATTATTTATTACATATCTGAGAATGTAACTTCTACCATGTACTGGACTCCCCATTATTGATTACATATCTGAGAATGACACTCCTCCTATGAGCTGCGCTTCCCATTATTGATTACATATCTGAGAATGGCACTCATCCCATGTTCTGGGTTCCCCATTATTGATTACATATCTGAGAATGTCACTTCTACCATGTACTAGACTCCCTATTATTGATTACATATCTGAGAATGTCACTTCTACCATGTACTAGACTCCCTATTATTGATTACATATCTGAGAATGTCACTTCTACCATGTACTAGACTCCCTATTATTGATTACATATCTGAGAATGTAACTTCTACCATGTACTAGACTCCCTATTATTGATTACATATCTGAGAATGTCACTTCTACCATGTACTAGACTCCCTATTATTGATTACATATCTGAGAATGTCACTTCTACCATGTACTAGACTCCCTATTATTGATTACATATCTGAGAATGTCACTTCTACCATGTACTAGACTCCCTATTATTGATTACATATCTGAGAATGTCACTTCTACCATGTACTAGACTCCCTATTATTGATTACATATCTGAGAATGTAACTTCTACCATGTACTAGACTCCCTATTATTGATTACATATCTGAGAATGTCACTTCTACCATGTACTAGACTCCCTATTATTGATTACATATCTGAGAATGTCACTTCTACCATGTACTAGACTCCCTATTATTGATTACATATCTGAGAATGTAACTTCTACCATGTACTAGACTCCCTATTATTGATTACATATCTGAGAATGTCACTTCTATCATGTGTTGGGCATCCTATCATTACTCACAGATTTGAGAAAGTCACGAATCCCTTGTGTGACTCCCTACTATTACTACAGATCTGAGATGGTTACCACTCTCATTTTTGGGCCCACTATTATCGTTCACAAATGTAATAACATCACTTCTAGCATATGCTGGATTCCCAATTATTGTTTACAAATCTAAGATGGTCACTCCTCCCATATGTTGGGCTCCCCATAATTGCTTACATATCTGAGAAGGCCATGCCTAGCTTCTGTGAAGGACGTAATATTTGGTTATTTCATTGTCTACATGTTTCTCCTCTGTTAGCTGCATGTCTACTACTTCCGTATTTATATGTAGTCGACGTGTAGATACTGATCACATTACAATGAAACAGATTAACACTTCCGTATCTTCTCCTTATCTTAAAGCCCTAACCCAGGGCCGGCCCTAACAAATGGGGAGGGGCCAATGCGAATCGGATTGCGCGGGGCCCAGTCAGGGTAGGGAAGAGGATAATAAAATAAATTATAATATGAATTTATGGGCCTATGAAGTGCGGATCTCACTGCGGCCGCATAGGTTGCAATTGCCTAAGACCGGCCCTGCCCTTAATTATCAATTGCCATGAAAATACTTCTACAGACACCCTTAACAGTCACTAACTTACTGCATGGATCACTAATTCAACTTCCGAAGACTTTATATTTTTTTAAAGAATGACATTTTGCTGACAAGAGTATCATTACTCATCATCATTTGCATATCGACAACAACAATAACACATCTAGCGATCGCTTATTTTCAAACAATCTACAGCAGAATACCGCTTTATGTGTGGTGAATCTATTTTAAAACAAAATTTGATAACGTTTTTCAGTTTCAATGAAACAAATCGCTGCGTAAAAATATTACATACTTGAAACCTGTGTTGCGCAACAAATTAATTACATTATATCCAACCAAATTAAACCGAGGTAAGCTGGTGTCTGTCTTTAAGGGGCAGATTTATGTATGTACACGGATATATCTCTTGAACTCTGTCCCGATGTCGTTGACAGTGATTTCCTTCTGGCGCCAGTTTTGTCGACAGGTTATTACCGTTTTCATTATGCTAAAGTAGTGGTGTCTCCAGACTCCGTGATAGGAGCCGCAGGGCTTTGTGAGACATCCCTTGGGATTCCGCAAACACCTTAAACACACAATCTACTATGTAAAGTAGTCATTTGTAGGCTATGTAATCTAATATAATCCTGATCATAGGAGCACTGGAATAGGAAAGACATCCTACAATTGAGAAAGTAATGTCGTAGACTTGCAAACACGAGTCTATCATAGTGAGAGGTTGTAGTTGTTGGATAAATAAAGGACCAACAGAATGAGAGAGTGTAGTTGGATAAACCAGGGACTGGAGAGATTGTACCAACACAATTAGATATTGTAGTTTGATAAACCAGGGACTGGTAGATTGTACCAACAAAGTGAGATATTGCAGTTGGATAAACCAGGGACTGGAAGATTGTACCAACAAAGTTATATATTGTAGTGTGATAAACCAGGGACTGGAAGATTGTACCAACAGAATGAGAGATTGTATTGGGATTAACCAGGAACTGGAAGATTGTACTAACAGAATGAGAGATTGTATCGGGATAAACCAGGAACTGGAAGATTGTAACAACACAGTGAGATATTGCAGTTGAGGGATAAGCACGGTGCTAGCAGATTATTCTGAAAGCGTGAGAAATTATAGCTGTGGGCTAAGAAATCACGCACTTGAGAACCGCTATATACATGAATTTGGAACAATTGAACCGTTTTTGCATATTACTCGTAAGCGATATGCATGACACCCTGTTGTTCCGTCATATCTATGTTTTATTTCACTGACATTGGGTTTGTTTTGTGTATTGTCTGTCTCTTCTTTGTTATATATATATAACGTCAATAACGCCATTCTTATTCGTGGTTTTTTTTTCTTTGTTAATGTAGCATGGTTACAGATGTTTTGGACAAAAAATCCAATTTTTTATGATACTATGTTCGTTTTCAGTGATTATCCAAATTTCATTAACCTGTTCCAAGTTTTGGCTATTGGATATCAGTTTTGATGGAGTGAGTCAATATTATCGATCCACAGACATAATTGTTATATCAACTATATACTTTCTATATTCCATTTTGTGATCATAGCATCACTGGTTAATTTTTATTATCCTGAAAGAAGTAGCATAACAGACTAAAACTTAATGACATGAACACAACCCTGGTCCTGTCTAGCTGAACTAAATTGCGCAAGTCTTGTCTAAAGTTTCATTAGAACTAAGATCGCTACATTTGAGATGTCTTTGTAAACGTAGCTGAACTGTTTTCCAAGAATTGTTTTCGCATCATAGCTTAGGCTTTTGTTATCTGCACTATCGATTACTCGTGCGATCTAAGGTACCCTCCTAAGAAAGGATGTAACAATATGCTATCGGTCATTGTAAAATAGTAACATAATACACTGCTTTATAGAAAATATGTTTTTTATGAAATACTAATTGGTGAATGTCTTCAGTATATGTTTGTTAATTTACCGAAATTAATTGAAATTAAGATCGATGGGGAGAGGAGGCCATCTTTATCGTCTGTTTTACAAATTCATGTCTACATACAGTGTTGCCAACACCTTCTGGAAAAAAATGATAGCAAGGAGTCTCTATAAAATAATCTTTCATTGAAATCGTATATCTCTGGGGTCTCCTTGGCAAAGCAGTTCTCTTTGTGCTCAAGAGTTCGTTACCCGTTCGAATCCCGGTCTTGTTGATAAAGTGCATTTTTCGGAGATCCCTGAAGAATATCGTTTGAAGTTACGGATTACGTGTTATGAGTGGTTTTTTCAGAACGCGGCGTGTCACTTCGCTGAAATTGACGGAGTACATTTGAGGTAACTAGAGTTCAATGAAAACAATCCTCTACACCTTTTCAATCTTATATTTATTTCTAAGAGGAAAATTTTGACGTAAACCATTGGTTGAGTTGAAGGATCCGCTCAATGTTCTTCTCTCTCATTAATTAAGTTGTGCAGGTTAGAAATTCTTATATTAGTGCCTGGTTCCTTGGAATCAGAGATTCACTAGTGCGTACACTGAGAAGAGTTATAGTTGAGTGTCTACAGTTTCTGGAGATTATTCTTACTAACAGAAGTTCGTTGAGAGTGGAACAAAAACCAGCTTGTGATTATATATATATATATATATATATATATATATATATATGTGTGTGTGTGTGTGTGTGTGTGTGTGTGTGTGTGTGTGTGTGTGTGTGTGT
Source organism: Meghimatium bilineatum (assembly GCA_034231615.1). NCBI lineage: Eukaryota > Metazoa > Mollusca > Gastropoda > Stylommatophora > Philomycidae > Meghimatium > Meghimatium bilineatum. Next base: position 22,919,187 of record CM067299.1, read on the forward strand.
GTGTGTGTGTGTGTGTGTGTGTGTGTGTGTGTGTGTGTGTGTGTGTGTGTGTGTGTGTGTGTGTGTGTGTGTGTGTGTGTGTGTGTGTGTGTGTGTGTGTGTGTGTGTGTGTGTGTGTGTGTGTGTGTGTGTGTGTGTGTGTGTGTGTGTGTGTGTGTGTGTGTGTGTGTGTGTGTGTGTGTGTGTGTGTGTGTGTGTGTGTGTGTGTGTGTGTGTGTGTGTGTGTGTGTGTGTGTGTGTGTGTGTGTGTGTGTGTGTGTGTGTGTGTGTGTGTGTGTGTGTGTGTGTGTGTGTGTGTGTGTGTGTGTGTGTGTGTGTGTGTGTGTGTGTGTGTGTGTGTGTGTGTGTGTGTGTGTGTGTGTGTGTGTGTGTGTGTGTGTGTGTGTGTGTGTGTGTGTGTGTGTGTGTGTGTGTGTGTGTGTGTGTGTGTGTGTGTGTGTGTGTGTGTGTGTGTGTGTGTGTGTGTGTGTGTGTGTGTGTGTGTGTGTGTGTGTGTGTGTGTGTGTGTGTGTGTGTGTGTGTGTGTGTGTGTGTGTGTGTGTGTGTGTGTGTGTGTGTGTGTGTGTGTGTGTGTGTGTGTGTGTGTGTGTGTGTGTGTGTGTGTGTGTGTGTGTGTGTGTGTGTGTGTGTGTGTGTGTGTGTGTGTGTGTGTGTGTGTGTGTGTGTGTGTGTGTGTGTGTGTGTGTGTGTGTGTGTGTGTGTGTGTGTGTGTGTGTGTGTGTGTGTGTGTGTGTGTGTGTGTGTGTGTGTGTGTGTGTGTGTGTGTGTGTGTGTGTGTGTGTGTGTGTGTGTGTGTGTGTGTGTGTGTGTGTGTGTGTGTGTGTGTGTGTGTGTGTGTGTGTGTGTGTGTGTGTGTGTGTGTGTGTGTGTGTGTGTGTGTGTGTGTGTGTGTGTGTGTGTGTGTGTGTGTGTGTGTGTGTGTGTGTGTGTGTGTGTGTGTGTGTGTGTGTGTGTGTGTGTGTGTGTGTGTGTGTGTGTGTGTGTGTGTGTGTGTGTGTGTGTGTGTGTGTGTGTGTGTGTGTGTGTGTGTGTGTGTGTGTGTGTGTGTGTGTGTGTGTGTGTGTGTGTGTGTGTGTGTGTGTGTGTGTGTGTGTGTGTGTGTGTGTGTGTGTGTGTGTGTGTGTGTGTGTGTGTGTGTGTGTGTGTGTGTGTGTGTGTGTGTGTGTGTGTGTGTGTGTGTGTGTGTGTGTGTGTGTGTGTGTGTGTGTGTGTGTGTGTGTGTGTGTGTGTGTGTGTGTGTGTGTGTGTGTGTGTGTGTGTGTGTGTGTGTGTGTGTGTGTGTGTGTGTGTGTGTGTGTGTGTGTGTGTGTGTGTGTGTGTGTGTGTGTGTGTGTGTGTGTGTGTGTGTGTGTGTGTGTGTGTGTGTGTGTGTGTGTGTGTGTGTGTGTGTGTGTGTGTGTGTGTGTGTGTGTGTGTGTGTGTGTGTGTGTGTGTGTGTGTGTGTGTGTGTGTGTGTGTGTGTGTGTGTGTGTGTGTGTGTGTGTGTGTGTGTGTGTGTGTGTGTGTGTGTGTGTGTGTGTGTGTGTGTGTGTGTGTGTGTGTGTGTGTGTGTGTGTGTGTGTGTGTGTGTGTGTGTGTGTGTGTGTGTGTGTGTGTGTGTGTGTGTGTGTGTGTGTGTGTGTGTGTGTGTGTGTGTGTGTGTGTGTGTGTGTGTGTGTGTGTGTGTGTGTGTGTGTGTGTGTGTGTGTGTGTGTGTGTGTGTGTGTGTGTGTGTGTGTGTGTGTGTGTGTGTGTGTGTGTGTGTGTGTGTGTGTGTGTGTGTGTGTGTGTGTGTGTGTGTGTGTGTGTGTGTGTGTGTGTGTGTGTGTGTGTGTGTGTGTGTGTGTGTGTGTGTGTGTGTGTGTGTGTGTGTGTGTGTGTGTGTGTGTGTGTGTGTGTGTGTGTGTGTGTGTGTGTGTGTGTGTGTGTGTGTGTGTGTGTGTGTGTGTGTGTGTGTGTGTGTGTGTGTGTGTGTGTGTGTGTGTGTGTGTGTGTGTGTGTGTGTGTGTGTGTGTGTGTGTGTGTGTGTGTGTGTGTGTGTGTGTGTGTGTGTGTGTGTGTGTGTGTGTGTGTGTGTGTGTGTGTGTGTGTGTGTGTGTGTGTGTGTGTGTGTGTGTGTGTGTGTGTGTGTGTGTGTGTGTGTGTGTGTGTGTGTGTGTGTGTGTGTGTGTGTGTGTGTGTGTGTGTGTGTGTGTGTGTGTGTGTGTGTGTGTGTGTGTGTGTGTGTGTGTGTGTGTGTGTGTGTGTGTGTGTGTGTGTGTGTGTGTGTGTGTGTGTGTGTGTGTGTGTGTGTGTGTGTGTGTGTGTGTGTGTGTGTGTGTGTGTGTGTGTGTGTGTGTGTGTGTGTGTGTGTGTGTGTGTGTGTGTGTGTGTGTGTGTGTGTGTGTGTGTGTGTGTGTGTGTGTGTGTGTGTGTGTGTGTGTGTGTGTGTGTGTGTGTGTGTGTGTGTGTGTGTGTGTGTGTGTGTGTGTGTGTGTGTGTGTGTGTGTGTGTGTGTGTGTGTGTGTGTGTGTGTGTGTGTGTGTGTGTGTGTGTGTGTGTGTGTGTGTGTGTGTGTGTGTGTGTGTGTGTGTGTGTGTGTGTGTGTGTGTGTGTGTGTGTGTGTGTGTGTGTGTGTGTGTGTGTGTGTGTGTGTGTGTGTGTGTGTGTGTGTGTGTGTGTGTGTGTGTGTGTGTGTGTGTGTGTGTGTGTGTGTGTGTGTGTGTGTGTGTGTGTGTGTGTGTGTGTGTGTGTGTGTGTGTGTGTGTGTGTGTGTGTGTGTGTGTGTGTGTGTGTGTGTGTGTGTGTGTGTGTGTGTGTGTGTGTGTGTGTGTGTGTGTGTGTGTGTGTGTGTGTGTGTGTGTGTGTGTGTGTGTGTGTGTGTGTGTGTGTGTGTGTGTGTGTGTGTGTGTGTGTGTGTGTGTGTGTGTGTGTGTGTGTGTGTGTGTGTGTGTGTGTGTGTGTGTGTGTGTGTGTGTGTGTGTGTGTGTGTGTGTGTGTGTGTGTGTGTGTGGTGTGTGTGTGTGTGTGTGTGTGTGTGTGTGTGTGTGTGTGTGTGTGTGTGTGTGTGTGTGTGTGTGTGTGTGTGTGTGTGTGTGTGTGTGTGTGTGTGTGTGTGTGTGTGTGTGTGTGTGTGTGTGTGTGTGTGTGTGTGTGTGTGTGTGTGTGTGTGTGTGTGTGTGTGTGTGTGTGTGTGTGTGTGTGTGTGTGTGTGTGTGTGTGTGTGTGTGTGTGTGTGTGTGTGTGTGTGTGTGTGTGTGTGTGTGTGTGTGTGTGTGTGTGTGTGTGTGTGTGTGTGTGTGTGTGTGTGTGTGTGTGTGTGTGTGTGTGTGTGTGTGTGTGTGTGTGTGTGTGTGTGTGTGTGTGTGTGTGTGTGTGTGTGTGTGTGTGTGTGTGTGTGTGTGTGTGTGTGTGTGTGTGTGTGTGTGTGTGTGTGTGTGTGTGTGTGTGTGTGTGTGTGTGTGTGTGTGTGTGTGTGTGTGTGTGTGTGTGTGTGTGTGTGTGTGTGTGTGTGTGTGTGTGTGTGTGTGTGTGTGTGTGTGTGTGTGTGTGTGTGTGTGTGTGTGTGTGTGTGTGTGTGTGTGTGTGTGTGTGTGTGTGTGTGTGTGTGTGTGTGTGTGTGTGTGTGTGTGTGTGTGTGTGTGTGTGTGTGTGTGTGTGTGTGTGTGTGTGTGTGTGTGTGTGTGTGTGTGTGTGTGTGTGTGTGTGTGTGTGTGTGTGTGTGTGTGTGTGTGTGTGTGTGTGTGTGTGTGTGTGTGTGTGTGTGTGTGTGTGTGTGTGTGTGTGTGTGTGTGTGTGTGTGTGTGTGTGTGTGTGTGTGTGTGTGTGTGTGTGTGTGTGTGTGTGTGTGTGTGTGTGTGTGTGTGTGTGTGTGTGTGTGTGTGTGTGTGTGTGTGTGTGTGTGTGTGTGTGTGTGTGTGTGTGTGTGTGTGTGTGTGTGTGTGTGTGTGTGTGTGTGTGTGTGTGTGTGTGTGTGTGTGTGTGTGTGTGTGTGTGTGTGTGTGTGTGTGTGTGTGTGTGTGTGTGTGTGTGTGTGTGTGTGTGTGTGTGTGTGTGTGTGTGTGTGTGTGTGTGTGTGTGTGTGTGTGTGTGTGTGTGTGTGTGTGTGTGTGTGTGTGTGTGTGTGTGTGTGTGTGTGTGTGTGTGTGTGTGTGTGTGTGTGTGTGTGTGTGTGTGTGTGTGTGTGTGTGTGTGTGTGTGTGTGTGTGTGTGTGTGTGTGTGTGTGTGTGTGTGTGTGTGTGTGTGTGTGTGTGTGTGTGTGTGTGTGTGTGTGTGTGTGTGTGTGTGTGTGTGTGTGTGTGTGTGTGTGTGTGTGTGTGTGTGTGTGTGTGTGTGTGTGTGTGTGTGTGTGTGTGTGTGTGTGTGTGTGTGTGTGTGTGTGTGTGTGTGTGTGTGTGTGTGTGTGTGTGTGTGTGTGTGTGTGTGTGTGTGTGTGTGTGTGTGTGTGTGTGTGTGTGTGTGTGTGTGTGTGTGTGTGTGTGTGTGTGTGTGTGTGTGTGTGTGTGTGTGTGTGTGTGTGTGTGTGTGTGTGTGTGTGTGTGTGTGTGTGTGTGTGTGTGTGTGTGTGTGTGTGTGTGTGTGTGTGTGTGTGTGTGTGTGTGTGTGTGTGTGTGTGTGTGTGTGTGTGTGTGTGTGTGTGTGTGTGTGTGTGTGTGTGTGTGTGTGTGTGTGTGTGTGTGTGTGTGTGTGTGTGTGTGTGTGTGTGTGTGTGTGTGTGTGTGTGTGTGTGTGTGTGTGTGTGTGTGTGTGTGTGTGTGTGTGTGTGTGTGTGTGTGTGTGTGTGTGTGTGTGTGTGTGTGTGTGTGTGTGTGTGTGTGTGTGTGTGTGTGTGTGTGTGTGTGTGTGTGTGTGTGTGTGTGTGTGTGTGTGTGTGTGTGTGTGTGTGTGTGTGTGTGTGTGTGTGTGTGTGTGTGTGTGTGTGTGTGTGTGTGTGTGTGTGTGTGTGTGTGTGTGTGTGTGTGTGTGTGTGTGTGTGTGTGTGTGTGTGTGTGTGTGTGTGTGTGTGTGTGTGTGTGTGTGTGTGTGTGTGTGTGTGTGTGTGTGTGTGTGTGTGTGTGTGTGTGTGTGTGTGTGTGTGTGTGTGTGTGTGTGTGTGTGTGTGTGTGTGTGTGTGTGTGTGTGTGTGTGTGTGTGTGTGTGTGTGTGTGTGTGTGTGTGTGTGTGTGTGTGTGTGTGTGTGTGTGTGTGTGTGTGTGTGTGTGTGTGTGTGTGTGTGTGTGTGTGTGTGTGTGTGTGTGTGTGTGTGTGTGTGTGTGTGTGTGTGTGTGTGTGTGTGTGTGTGTGTGTGTGTGTGTGTGTGTGTGTGTGTGTGTGTGTGTGTGTGTGTGTGTGTGTGTGTGTGTGTGTGTGTGTGTGTGTGTGTGTGTGTGTGTGTGTGTGTGTGTGTGTGTGTGTGTGTGTGTGTGTGTGTGTGTGTGTGTGTGTGTGTGTGTGTGTGTGTGTGTGTGTGTGTGTGTGTGTGTGTGTGTGTGTGTGTGTGTGTGTGTGTGTGTGTGTGTGTGTGTGTGTGTGTGTGTGTGTGTGTGTGTGTGTGTGTGTGTGTGTGTGTGTGTGTGTGTGTGTGTGTGTGTGTGTGTGTGTGTGTGTGTGTGTGTGTGTGTGTGTGTGTGTGTGTGTGTGTGTGTGTGTGTGTGTGTGTGTGTGTGTGTGTGTGTGTGTGTGTGTGTGTGTGTGTGTGTGTGTGTGTGTGTGTGTGTGTGTGTGTGTGTGTGTGTGTGTGTGTGTGTGTGTGTGTGTGTGTGTGTGTGTGTGTGTGTGTGTGTGTGTGTGTGTGTGTGTGTGTGTGTGTGTGTGTGTGTGTGTGTGTGTGTGTGTGTGTGTGTGTGTGTGTGTGTGTGTGTGTGTGTGTGTGTGTGTGTGTGTGTGTGTGTGTGTGTGTGTGTGTGTGTGTGTGTGTGTGTGTGTGTGTGTGTGTGTGTGTGTGTGTGTGTGTGTGTGTGTGTGTGTGTGTGTGTGTGTGTGTGTGTGTGTGTGTGTGTGTGTGTGTGTGTGTGTGTGTGTGTGTGTGTGTGTGTGTGTGTGTGTGTGTGTGTGTGTGTGTGTGTGTGTGTGTGTGTGTGTGTGTGTGTGTGTGTGTGTGTGTGTGTGTGTGTGTGTGTGTGTGTGTGTGTGTGTGTGGCTGCCTTCAGTATTTCTATGTTTATCCATCTTGATATGACCAAAATTGGCTGTCGTTTAAAGATCTGTTCACGTGACTAATATGGAGAGATATCAGATTCCCCAGTGATTAACATCTATAGGATAACAATTAAAGATCTGTGTACAGGACTAATATAGAGAGGTGGCCTTCTCCAGTGATTAATATATATAGGATAATGATTAAAGACCTGTGCACAGGACTAATATAGAGAGGTGGCCTTCTCCAGTGATTAATATATATAAGATAATGATTAAAGACCTATGCACAGGACTAATTTCAACAGTGATTTGCTTCCACAATGATTACTGTCTATAGGATAATGATTAATGTTCTGTGCGCAGGACTAACCTGAACAAGGATTTGCTTACCCAGTGATTAATCTCATTGATTAAAGATTTGTGCACAAGACTAACCTGGTGAGGGATTTTCTTCCTCGGCCGTTAATCTCCATATGATAATACATCATAGAAAAAATAGCTCAAGGGCAGTGCCCAGTTTATTTTCAATATATTTCTTGTGACGTTATCTTTTCTCTCATGTGGAATATTTATTTTAAAAAACTGAGTTCAAAATGATGATTGAAGGTGCAGCTGCACTTTATACAAAATCAGTTCACATCAGATATTTATAAATATATCGAAATTAAATGATGACATTGTTCTAGAAGAGTTTGTAATAGGAGAAAAATATTGTTTTTGGGTCTAAAATGCAATATTGAAGATTGATTTTGCTTTTACTGACCGAGTGTCACTTGTTATCCTTGTTTATAGTTCTTTCTCATTAATTTTGCTTTGACTGACCGAGTGTCACTTGTTATCCTTGTTTATAGTTCTTTCTCTATTTTCCCATTCTCTCTTTCCATCATTTCTCTAAACACATGAAGATACACACACACACGTGCACACATACAAACCATGCCCATCTGCTGTATAGGCAACCTGTTAGATAAAATTGTCACATAAGACGCAAGCTGTCATACTGTAAACACCGCATATGGTCGTGTTATATTCATCATCATCATTTAAGTGCCGTCTCCGCAACGAACGTTGGCTGCAACGTATCTCCAACATCTCCAGTCTCGTGTCTTGGTGGTGACTCTGCTAGACTGTAACCTGTCCATCGTGTGATGTTACTCGCCCACTTGTATCTCTGCCTACCTCTTGCTCGCTTCCCTTTGACTTTACCCTCAAGTAAGGTCTTCAATAGGGTGTCATGTCTTTTAATGTGTCCAAAGCATTTTATTTGCCGATCTTTATTTCTCTTAGTAGTTCTTTCTTCATATTAAGTGTCTTTAGCACCTCTTTATTTCGTGTTTTATTATTAGTAGTTTACACTTAGTTTGATGTGGTATCTTTAAGAAATTATCTTTAATTTCTTTTAAATTATTATAATAATATATATCACAATAATATTATAAGAGAAAGGGAACAGATATGCTTCTAAAGTGTTGCAATTTTTTATTGTATGGTGATCAGGTCAGTAATGTGATCTAGGATGTTGCAGGGATAGTACCATAGATGCACAGATAGCAGGTGCAGTTCTTGTATATCTGGTATAGATTCTAACACAGTATATTTTTGGTGGACTTAGACTACAGGAATTTAGTAAAACACATACGCACGCGCACTCGCACACGCGAGTACACACATACACAAAATCAATGCAGCAATGACACAAGTCTGATAGTAACAAACATTACAAAACCTGGGGGACTGAGAACGAAATAAAACAACTATCACTGTAAACATTTTGAAAAAGAGGCTATCGATAAATAACGTCAGAAAATTGAAGGAAGACAGAAAAAATTTGACAGTTGTTGCGAAAAGTTAACGTCAGCAACATTTTTCTAACCAATTATCTGTATCAATGAGAAATTTTATGTCTAATGATATGAAAACCGTATGTCTTTTTGAACAATTGTTGCGCAACCATTTTTCATTTGGTAAAGTGGAAGGTTGGGGGGGGGGGGGGGGAGTTTCTTGGGTACTGTGATCACAGTAGAACTCCCCCCCCACGTTGCGCCAATTAATGCATGCCCTGTGTGATTATTTTCTATGTCATTGTTTATCAGTTTACGTTTATCATGTCTTAAATTATTTTAAATATAATTATATTTTGGGTGAAGGTTAGGATTAGTTATGTAAAACATAACTAACCCTAACCATAAAATCGAATATTTCAAATAATTATCGATTATTTGATATATATATATTTAGATCAATAAACAACAAAATACCTAGGTATGCAACGGTTGACTTACCCAAGATCGAAAATGGGGGTTGGACTGCGGTCATAGTACCGTTTCTTGATACACATATGCTAAAGCCAGCGGAACCCTAAATTCTTGACACTGTGTTGACAAATGGGGAGGAGGTCAAAAATTGCCAAACAGATGTCATACTTTATGGACAGCCATCTAACACAATCGTTAGTTTACAGAAACATTGATGAGCATAAGTTCACCCAGTTATAATGTGGCATAAGATAGTTTTACCAGTATAGACAGAACATGCATGGCCTTTGGTTCAGTGTTGAATAAGTTAGCACACTTTCAAAGACATATATTTGTGAACGACCCTCCCCCTCCAAAAAAAAAGTAAAAAATAAAAATGAAAACCCTCATAAGCACACTACATACAACGTAGAATAACGGTATATCACCGTTTAGAAGATAAAATTGATGCCTTTGAGATGTGGGTATATAGAAGAATAGGGAGAACATCATGGAAAGAGAAGAAAACAAATAAAGAGGTGCTAATGACACTTAATATGAAGAAAGAACTACTAAGAGAAATAAAGATCAGGCAAATAAAATACTTTGGACACATTAAAAGACATGGCACCTCATTGAAGACCTTACTTGAGGGTAAAGTCAAAGGGAAGCGAGCAAGAGGTAGGCAGAGATACAAGTGGGAGAGTAACATTACACGATGGACAGGTTACAGTCTAGCAGAGTGCACCACCAAGACAAGAGACAGGAGATGTTGGAGATGCGTTGCAGCCAACCTTCGTTTCGGAGACGGCACGTGATGACGGTGACCGTTTAGTAGGCTAACCGGATCGAAAGGGTTGCGTAGTGTTGGGCCAGGCGGCGTGTATCAAATTGTATGGAGCTTTAAGTAGTATTTCTTGAGTACGGGGACACGTGCTTAAAGTAAATGTGGATCATCTGGAGGGAAAAAACATGTGACATGGTGGACGGGAGTTGACATAAGGGTCATATTTTACAGCCCAAGATTAAGAGTTTTCTTGATAGCTGCATTTTAAGGGATACATGTTCCAGTGTTGGGTAACAACCCTAAACAGGAAGCAGGTGGCTGGAGTAACACCGGGCAAATGTCAAGATAAACAAAAATAGGTAGATGTGTTACCAAAATAAAACATAACACAACATAACTTATACAGTGCCTGTATCTCGTTGTTAGGTTGTGTTATGTTTTATTTTGGTAACACATCTACCTATTTTTGTTTATCTTGATAGCTGCATTTTACCATTCCAGATTTAGAATTGACCAGAGGGGCGTATGTTACCACTCCTGATGTGGAGTTGACATGAAGGCTGTATTTCACCACCACGGATTTAGAGTTTACCTGCAGGTCATATTTTACCACCACTGATACAGTGTTGAACGATGAGCCATATGTTATCAACTGTCACTTTGAGTTCACCCGCGGGACCTACACGCATTATAATAATATAGTATAGTGTGGTGTAATGTAATATAGAATAATATGATACGATACGGTACGATACAAATACAATACAATACAGTACAATACAATACAGTACAATACAATACAGTACAGTATAATACAGTACAGTACAACACAGCACAGCACAACACAACAAAAAAACAACACAACGCCAACCCACACCACACCACAACATAACAATACAATACAATACAATACAAAACAATACAATACAATACAATACAATACAATACAATACAATACAATACAATACAATACAATACAATACAATACAATACAATACAATACAATATAATATAATACAATATAATATAATTAACTATACCGTATTTTACCATCCCTGATTTAGATTTCACCTGCGGCCAGTATTTTACCATCCCTGATTTAGATTTCACCAGCGGTCAGTGTTTTATCACCTTGACTTAGATTTCACCTGTGGTCAGTGTTTTATCATCCATGATTTAGAGTTCACCTGCGGTAAGTATTTTATCATCCTGATTTAGATTTCACCTGCGGTCAGTATTTTACCATCCCTGATTTAGATTTCACCTGCGGTCAGTGTTTTATCACCTTGACTTAGATTTCACCTGCGGTCAGTGTTTTATCATCCATGATTTAGATTTCACCTGCGGTAAGTATATTTCATCCTGATTTAGATTTCACCTGCGGTCAGCATTTCACCATCCCTGAATTAGATTTCCCCTGCAGTAAGTATTTTATCATCCTGATTTAGAATCCTGAAAAAAATTATTTCTAAATGGACACAAGATCAAGATTATGATCAGCTACGAAACCCCTAGCAAGTTCTCAATCAGTATCAACAACAGCGAATTAAAAAGAGTCAACAGTTTTGAATAACTTGTTTCTCTTATCAACAGTTACGGTGACTGCTATGAAGAAGTCAGACAGTGGTTGGCTCTCGCATCAAAGAAGCCAATACAAATGAAAAATATATGTCTGACATTTTGCAAAACAACACAATTTAACATTGCTAAGAGCTTGCATATTACCAGTGGCAATATATTGTTGTGAATTCTGGACAATCACCAACAAAGTCAAAAATAAAATTGCAGCATTTGAAAGAAATTTTTACAGAAAAATCGTCAGAATGCCATGGGCCAAAAGATCACCACTATAACCACCCTAAGAGAAATGAATGTAAAGAAAAACTGGCTAAACAGGGTGGTTCTTTCCAGAAAACTACAATATGTTGGTCATATCAAACGCCATGACAACCTAGCGAAGCCCATAATGGAGGCGAATCATTATGCCATGGAGACGAACGAGAGGCAGACCAACAAGAAGATGAACACAAGCTATCAAAGACTTGAACATGACAGTAATGTAAGTAGGGCGATTTTAACTCCACATCGACAGATGCTTCGAAAGACTGATGACTGCTATATCCTGTTCAGGATATGCTCCAGGAAAAAATTAACGAAGTTTTGCTAACACTAGATAACACACACAATGACACACACAAATCAACGTTTCGACCAAAAGGCATTTGTCAAGACAGACAATAACTTAAAACATATAATAGAAAGCTAACAGTAATAATATCGACGGTGACATAGGTATTCACCTATGATACCTATAACATACCTATATGATGTCGACACACATATTTCAGTCTAATATTAAGATCAGCACAGCCCACAGTTTGACACTAAAAAGTCCTTCTCAATATATACGGTGGCCAAAAATGTCCTATTCCATGTTTAAAACGCCCACATTGGACGTCATCGTATGTTTTGAGAAACAATACTGTTTAAGTGATCGCTAAGAAGTATTATTTACAATTAACCCATGCCATGACGTGACAAATCCCGTGCAGATCCGTCTATATCAGTGATTCTCAAACATTTTTTGTTCCGTATACCTCTTACCGGTTTTGTTGTGCTATCCGCATAATATCCATAGTCTGACTAATATTGTATGTGCCTAAACATATTCACTTAAAATGTGTTTTTGACATCTGACACAGTGCTGCTCATTTTGATATATTTTTATTAGAGTGGACCATTGTAAATTTAAAAAAAAAGAATAGGACATGTATAATTTTTATGTTTATCCTTTTTTGAGAAGAAGCACAATGCCAGGAAATATTTGAATTTAGAATGAAACAAATCAAAACCTAGAAAAATTCTTACACAAAATTAATGCACAAATAATGATGTTAATGAGAGTGATGATCTTGATGCTCTGATAGCAATTATTCAATATTTTCTTCACATAAGTGAGGTATAGTTTTCTTCACATAAGTGAGGTATAGTTTTCTTCACATAAGTGAGGTATAGTGTTCTTCACATAAGTGAGGTATAGTTTTCTTCACATAAGTGAGGTATAGTGTTCTTCACATAAGTGAGGTATAGTTTTCTTCACATAAGTGAGGTATAATTTTCTTCACATAAGTGAGGTATAGTTTTCTTCACATAAGTGAGGTATAGTTTTCTTCACATAAGTGAGGTATAGTCTTCTTCACATAAGTGAGGTATAGTGTTCTTCACATAAGTGAGGTATAGTGTTCTTCACATAAGTGAGGTATAGTTTTCTTCACATAAGTGAGGTATAGTTTTCTTCACATAAGTGAGGTATAGTCTTCTTCACATAAGTGAGGTATAGTGTTCTTCACATAAGTGAGGTATAGTGTTCTTCACATAAGTGAGGTATAGTTTTCTTCACATAAGTGAGGTATAGTTTTCTTCACATAAGTGAGGTATAGTGTTCTTCACATAAGTGAGGTATAGTGTTCTTCACATAAGTGAGGTATAGTTTTCTTCACATAAGTGAGGTATAGTGTTCTTCACATAAGTGAGGTATAGTGTTCTTCACATAAGTGAGGTATAGTTTTCTTCACATAAGTGAGGTATAGTTTTCTTCACATAAGTGAGGTATAGTTTTCTTCACATAAGTGAGGTATAGTTTTCTTCACATAAGTGAGGTATAGTTTTCTTCACATAAGTGAGGTATAGGTTTCTTCACATAAGTGAGGTATAGTCTTAAAACTCAACGTTCAATGATTAGTATTCTATTTTCTCATCGTAATAAGAATGGCAACGACATTAAAAGCCCATTTTCCATGAGGTATGAAGATGAAAAAACTATTTAAAACATTATTGCAATAGTTTAGTATGTGGGATAAGCAACATGTATATCTTTCTGAAGCCAGAAATGATGATACACTTTTTCTGAACTGCAGCTCAAGTTCTATAGTCGTGATTATTACCATAAGATCTTCTTGTAGTATGTCATCCGATTTTTATGTCATCGTATGGATTGACAATCTACTGTGATATTTTCCTAGTCAAAACATCATCAAACCTGGTTTAAAGTTTGTGTGAAGGGCATCTAAAATGTTAAACGTGGACATGATCGAATACGCCAGCCGGCATGGCACCTGATGATGGTGAGTGTGGTAACTATGTTAGGTACAAGTCTGGACACATTTTATGCACACGATGCGTCGCAGCTTGCTGTAAAAACGTGCACATAAACCTAGCACACCTTGAAACAGATAGGTTCTTGGTCAATTTTATGAAACATTATATATATATATATATATATATACTCATATAAGTAATTTCTATGTCGGTTATAAGTATTATGTAGACACTATTTATGTTGTGTGTAATAACACATTTACGGAACATCTAAATTTTGATTATCATGATGTTTGTTTGTTTGTTTGTTTTGCGTTCGCTCCATTGTAACCATCACGGATATCCGTGCGATTTCCGTTGGGAGCGTGATTACGTTGTGCCACCGTTATGCGCCTTGTAGGCCTAGCACGTCCGATTTCGGCATGCCTTGACAATTCGGGTGGGCTACCCTTAGCCTGTGACAGCCTCTATATCTTTCTCCAGGCACGCGTAGTGACGACTCTTCGCCCAGACGATTTTTGCTCTCGTCTGACTCGCACGAGGTGTTCCACTGTCTATGAACTTGTCTCGTGTAATTGGACGTACTGTGCCTGTGCCCATTGGGTACTGAACCGTTTCTCATCCGTGAGCCTGGTTCCTTAAGGGGAAGAACTCAACAGAGGAGTTGGACCCTGGCTCTTTCGCCCTCTTAGCCGAGGTGTCATTCACCGACATCGTGTACCCCTTGTCCAATTTCGAGTCTCACACCACGCGTTTGAGAGCAAGGCGTTCTCGAGCTGAGCGTCCTTGTCCCAATAGCGACTGAGCCCATCAGGTACTGAACCCTTTCTCTCTTCAAGTGTATTTCCGGTGTAGGAAAACCTGACAGTAGAGTTGGACCAGGACTACCATCGTTGTCCCTTTCTTGCCTAAGCCCATCGTGAACAGAACCCTTTCTCTTCGCGAGCATATTTCCGGTTTAGGAAGGCTCGACATTAGAGTTGGATTAGTTCTTCTTGCTTTACCAAACGCCAATGAATGTATCTGGGTCTCTGCCTGTAAGGAACAGAAGTAACTAGAAGCTCGTCTCGAGCTGACGGAGCTTGTAGTTCCCCTTTCATAGGGACTTTTTCTATTTGCAGTTCGCGCTGCCCTCTAGCGCTGTTCTGTCCTTTCATTGTTTCATTGTACTCGGTATGAAATCTATTTGTTTCCATCCGTGCCTCTACCTTTACGTGCATTTTACATTGGGCGCCCCTCCAATGTTCGGACTGGACTGACTAGCTTCACTGTATGTAGACAGTGTCGCTATATGTGGTGATGCTGGTGGTGTCGGATATATTTTCTGTCTCTTGTGCAGTCAAATCTCTTTCCATCTGCTACCTCCACATTCTCGGACACGATCCCCAAATGATTTGGCCAGAATCAGCTCTAGCGGCTGTATTTCTGTTTCCAGGGGGCACCGCGTGGAGGTACATTTGGGATCTTGGTTATCTGCTAACCCTGGGTCCGCCTAGAGCAATGCGTTCCCTTTGCACCCCGATGATCATGATGACCTGCCCTCGTGGACCACCATTTACATCTCGTGTATCCACAAATTTCGTTCTCGCTGACATAGAACTCTTCACGTCAAAATCGACATATGGAGGGCCATATAGACCACTTGGGGAAACATTGGCATGTATAGAAAGCCTGTGTCACCATGTACCCTGTTTAGGTGCCTCTAACGACTGTCAGAGCATACGCATTGTATTTTCTGACGTCATTTCGAGACCAGGTATTGCTACAACAAAAAAGATAGCTCAGAATTTTACTATCATAAAAACTATGTGTTCCTAAAAGTAATAATTACAATGTAATATTACAATTTAAGGACTGTCCATAAAAAAACGTTAACAACAAACGGGTTGAGAAGGTTAACAATTACTGATAAGGGGTAAGGTGGGGGGGGGGGGGGTTGACACAAGGTTACCTCAATAATTACTGGTTTTTATTTATCAATTAATATTTTGAATCTCAATTATTTTTCCTCTGAAAATGTGAAACAAAATATTTGCTCCTACTTTTTCTGCAATTTGTTTTTAAAATTAGGAGATTTGGAGAGAAAGATGATGGTAACATTTCTTTTATACAATTACGCACATTGGGGTCTCTGAATTCGTTACAGTTATTGACACGGGGGAGAGTCGGTTCGTAAACATGGACATGAAAATGTAACTTATGGACATCTATCTTACTATACAACAAGTCTAGTAATGTAGTCAATGTAATGATGAGTACTAGTGATATTTATCATTTGTTCATCTGATTTGATCTCGTCATACTTGTACAAAGGCTACATGTTTATCTTCACAAAACATTCTTTATTATTCTAGTTGCCCTTTATCTTTCTATTTTTCCGAACTCATCACCTTGACGTCACTCAGTGAAACACTCCTTACGTATTTGAGAATTCCTGTGGGAAAGCACAAGATTATGTCCTCGTCTGCATATGTCTACAACGAACGCGTTATATTTACCCGGATTGGAATCATATACGAGGGCTCGCCCTATGAAAAGCTTTCAGACAATATACAGGAATTTTGTCTTGACGCTGTGTATCCCAGAATACTTAAGTCTGACGTAATACACAGCATATTTCTTGTGTCCGGGTTATGTGTCTTAAGCTTGCTATTTCCCACGGTGATCAGATTTAAGAAATGAACTCCAGGCACAATTTGACGTAGTTGAACCTAAAGTGTCCCGGAGAAAAAGATAGTGTTATACGATTCAGTAGCTCAATCATCGTTCAATTACAACATAAATAGTATGGGTTTGTACATAAATTACATCAACATTTAGGGTCGGAGAGGGGAAAGGGACAGAGACGGTTCACAGTTGTTGACAAAGAGAGAGAGATAGAGAGAGAGAGAGAGGGGAAGGGGGGGGGCTGATAATAATCGATGTCAACATTTGTGTTTTTATACATCAATTAAATTGTTGGAATTAGAAACAATTTTATAATTATGTAAAAATTAAAAAACAAAACGAGGTATTATTAGTACTTGATATGATGAACATCTTTGAAGTTGGAGTCGGAGTTAAATGTTTTGTAACGTGTATATAAAAGGGGGGGGGGTGTCCATGTGTTCCTGACAGTTATTGACAAGGGTGTGTACAATCTTAACAAATTTTGACGTTATTTATGTGCTGTCCCTTTTCTGTGAAGGCAACCAAGATGTGCCCGTTAAATATGCTCCATCGCAATCACTAATAATAAGATACTGCACAGATTTGCTGGAAAACGAAACTAATGTCTTAGAGGATTAACTTCATTGTACTCGGGTTATCCCATATGTATTCCTTTAATCACTATAAAGACTCATGGCGAGACTACCCTTCATAGCGCATTACTTCTTAACTTCAAGTGATAATCATTGAAAATGTGGGAAAGAATTCACTTTATGAAAAGATATTGCGAGCGGGTTTCGAACCCACGACCTCTTGAGAACAAAGAAAACGTCTCAACTACTACGCCAGGGAGATTCCTAATGTGTTTACTACGTCACTGTAACAGAACAAACAATATCGTCAGTTTCATTACATTACTCAAGTTGGGGGGTCTCATCAGTTTTAGACATCGAGCACAGCAAACATGTAATCGTTAGTGCTCGACTGCTCTATTCAACTCGCATGGCACAAGTACACGTCATTACGAGATCACCAATGTGCTCAAGAGTATCAGGTTGAGAAAGCATGATATATTTTTTTTCTATAAACTTATGAACGTTACAGTTGGAAACTTGTCAAGCATGTTATATGCTTTATACATGATTTTTAACTTTACTTTTGAAAACTTGTCAAACATGTTATATCTTTTCTAGAGATAATCTAAAGAACTCGTTCACAAACTGAATCTACAAATAACTGGGCTAGAGTAACACAAGGCAAATAGCAAAATAAACAGAAGCCTCTTTATATAAGTATTACCAATATATGTCAATAAAACGAAATAACAACGACGCACAACGACAAGCGACGCTTCGATTAAAAAGCATTTATCATGATAAACAAAAGATCATAGTAACAGATATTACATAGAGACGCACATGCTATAGTTGTGGCACGAAGGAAATAATGAAAGGACAGAAGGGAAGACGGAGGAAGCAAAGATAGGACAGCATTACAGGGGCAAAGAGAATGTGAAGGAAAGATGAAACTGGTATGTAAGTAGGGGAAAGTGTACGAAGAAAGTAAAAGTAAAAGAAGGAATGGAGTGAAAATGATAAGATAGAGTGCACATAAATTAAATGAAATAAAAATATACTTAGCTTGATGATGGGCGGTGTAAAAGAACATTAACTAGAGACGCCGAGTTAAATAGCGATCACTACTATGTAGCCACACGGTAATTTTACAGTTCAAAGACGCTGAGGTAGACAAAGGTGAAAAAATATCATGCCTCGGGTAATTAGAAGCAATTAACTCGATCGGACAAGGGCGGTTAGAGACACGTTGCTGGAAAGAAATAGTCGGGGGTGGAGGGAGGGAGCGGCAAGATGTGTTGAAAAAGTGAGGGGGAGGGGTTGTTAGATGTACGAGACGTCGGCAAGAGGAACTGTTCGCAGAGCCAGTGGACTATAACACGACCCTCATGGTCACTATTTCGGTGACCTACACAGTCCATCATTTACATACTGGAATACCATACCAAAAATAGTCAAGGCGACTCCAAATACACATGTAATGACCAACCAAAATGACGACAATAATACAAAATATTACAAATGAAGGCACACTTGATACTGGAGAATGTTCATAATGAGAGAGGATAGTAATCAGAGTGCATAAAGGGGGATCGGATAGAGTCGAAGATGGCAGAAAAATCGATACTTAATCAAACATGACACCAGTAAGAAAGCAATAGACAAATAGAAGAAGAGAGAAAAGTGGACGAACATAGACTGTATCAAGAGAAAAGGCAAAGTGTTATAGAGAAAGCGTTGTGGTAGAGGGGGAGAAGTGGGAGAAGGAAAGAAGTGGGAGATAGAGAGAGGTAGGAGAAAAGAGGATGGGGGCAGAAAATACTACAAACCGGTGGGGATATCCTCATATATGTGAGTCGTAAGAAGGTATCACTGTATGGAGATAGGCTGATGGGTAGGCTGTACTAGAAGTATCACCGTATAGAGATAGGATAAGAGAAGGCTGTACTAGAAAGATGGTTCATGTGATATGAGAGAAATAGGATGTGGGGGGGGGGGGGGTGGGAATCAGACGCCAATGCCAAAAATCGGAGTATATGTGGTAGAAGAAGTCACGTGAACGGAATCAAAGGTCATAATGGAGTCGGGCATGGGTCACCAAGCTGCAACAAAGGCATATGGAATAAATGTGGCGCGAAGGTCCGTATCGGGCAGTCGTATGTAACTTGTAAATGCCATATGTAAGGTCTTTTTAGGTCGTGGTGGCAGAAGTCTTAATGAGGCATAACGTAGGATGGTCCAAGGGCACAGACACGACACAAGGTACCTTTGTTGTCTGTGTGCAGTGAAGTGTAACCTGTTTCAAAAATCGAATTGGTATAACTGTGATAAGTTAGCTGCACGTCGCACACCGTTGTTGGGTGATGCTCGAACTGTACGCTAGCTCATGTATAGAGAATAACGTCTCATCTATCTCATCTATAGGAATAACGTCTCATCTATCTCATCTATAGGGAATAACGTCTTATCTATCTCATCTATAGGGAATAACGTCTTATATATCTCATCTATAGGGAATAAAGTCTTATCTATCTCATCTATAGGGAATAAAGTCTTATCTATCTCATCTATAGAGAATAACGTCTCATCTATCTCATCTATAGGGAATAACGTCTCATCTATCTCATCTATAGGGAATAACGTCTCATCTATCTCATCTATAGGGAATAACGTCTCATCTATCTCATCTATAGGGAATAACGTCTCATCTATCTCATCTATAGGAATAACGTCTCATCTATCTCATCTATAGGGAATAACGTCTTATCTATCTCATCTATAGGGAATAACGTCGTATCTCATCTATAGGGAATAAGGATCAAATGACAAAACCTAAAACCACCACACAATCTCTTAGTGGGCCACGTACTTTGGGGGAGGAAAATGTCCGATGATAATCCTTTGAATTTTACTGTTGAAAACGTGTCATAGATGTTATGCATTCTATACCAAGATATGTGCGTTTGTCATCTATATGTAAGATAGTTTTATTTACATAGATGATTCCTGCTCTTTGTTGTGATGAAACTCAAAAAAATAGATGTGGCTGATTTCCCTATATTGATACTTACACGCCATTTTCAGCTGAATTAGTAAATATGTACATGGCTCTCTGACGGATTTTTGTGGCACTTATAGCGATCTCATGTGTGCACCATAGATTCTATACACTTATGAAAATTAATGTTGGAATCTTGTCCAACCGGTAGGAACATCGCTAGTTCTCACTAGTATAGCTGGAGTATTTATACACAATATTTATATTCATTAACATGTATGTGTATTAATATGTATGCGTATTATTATGTATATATATATTTTATTATTATGTCTGTGTATTAATATGTATGTTATTATTAAGTAGATATATATATTAATATGTATGTGTATTATGCATGTGTATTATTATGCATATGTATTATTAGGATAGTATTTTAATAGTGTGTGTATTAATAGGCCAGTGATTCAATAGTTGTGTGTATTAATAGGCCAGTGATTTAATGGTAATGTATATTAATAGGCCGGTGATTTAATGGTAATGTATATTAATAGGCCAGTGATTTAATAGTTGTGTGTATTAATAGGCTAGTGATTTTATGGTAATGTGTATTAAAAGATGTGCGTGATTTTAGCAATGTGTATTAACAGTTATTTGCATTAATAGCGGTATCTATTATAACTTTAATCCATCTTTAAATCTACATTTTTGTTTCTGAAGAGTGGTGTCATTTGCCCTAGGACTTGGTATACTTTACTACATCTATTGTGTATTTCTTTGCTGTTCTTGCCGTCTGTTGTGATATTGCTTCATATGTATGTGAATTCTGTAAATTGTTTTAGTCTGTTGTTTCCAATATATATATATATCGTTGTTTGGCGTGTTAGATGTGACATATACGTGTATGAATGATGTGTTTACATGGTCTATTGCAATCGTGACCGACATTGGTAGTTCTATCTGATGTTTAACTTGAACTATGTTCATTCTTAGTGAATATTGGGTCTACGAAAAAGTCTACCAGTGCTTTGCTCTTGAAACTGGGTCAACACCACTGTATATTAACATGTAAGTTTGATAGAGTTTCTTATAGCCACTGTCTTTAATCCTCGCATCAGCTAGTCCTAATATTTTGATTTCTCTCATGTTTCTCTTCACAAACGCATAAATCTGCCGAAGAGCAGCCAGTAGCTACATAATAGTTACAATTAAATGTTTCTGAACTAGAAATAAAAATCATTGATTAAACAATTTTTTTTTAAATGTTTCATTTCATCTATCATGTTTTGTTTCTTATTTTTATTCCACATATGTTGATTTATACATACTAATAGTTATGTGTATTAATAGTTATGTGCATTAATAGTTATGTGTATTAATAGTTATTTATACCATGTATTTGCTTGATATAATATATTTATCATTGATAGTATTTCAATGGTTCTGTACATTATTAAGTATGTGCTGTAATTTGCACCAGTTTGACATATATTTGTTAAATCTTACGTGTATCTTATAATGGTATACGCACGTGGTTATATTGTATATTTATCATTGTCAAAATCTTGAACATCGCGTTGAAGCTGGGGGGGGGGGGTTGGGGGAGAATAACCAAATAAGAAATACCGGTGATATATTGCCAGATTGTTTTGTCGCTGAATTGCAACCACAAAAAAATTAACACTACTTGCACTAATTTGATCTAAAGCACTGACACGGATGCGATAAGCCTGTTAATCTTACAGCTAATGTAGGGGTGTAGACTACATATGTTATCTTAAGGGGTTGTAAGCTCAAAAGACAAATTGGGTTAGTGGAAGCAAACATTGCGATAGGAACATACTTTGAGGAAAAAAAACGTACACGTGAAAGAATAATTAATTTGCAAGAGAAAATGTGAACCTGACGTCCCGCTGGATGTGAACAAACAGTGAGATAAAGAGAAACGACATGAATAAATGAGTGTGTAAATGAAAGATTTAGAAAGATTTGAATGATTCTTTGATAACCTATTTAGTTAATTATGCTACTGTTTCCATATTAAATAGCTTCGTACATTCTATCGGATATGTACACTATTGCTACTAATTTTGACAGGTCAGCGCAGGTATGGCTCATATGAAAACATATACTAGCGTCCTTCATATTGATAATATGATAAATATATAACACAAGAAAAACTATAACCCAATAGCGTAAACTGGAAAGAGGGTAATGACGTTTTGTTAATCATTAAAAACACAGAGGAACAAGCACACAAATGAACAATACGATCAAAAAGCACTTATGACACGACAAGTAAATGTATGGGAATATGAATACATTCCGGACCTTTGGACAAGTGTTATAGTTTACTCTGTGATTCTGAACAATCTCGACACAGGAGTTCTTTACTGGTATTGGTCTCTCCTGTATTGCTTAGAAAGATTTTTTGTGCAGAGACTTTGATTTGTATCTGTTTCCTTTATATTGGTGTTAGCATAGAGTTTACTTAGTCTTTTTTTGTAAGTACAATTATCATTTTTTGCCATCGTTCTCGAACTCCTGTACGTTAACATGATGTTATCCAGAGACAGACATTCCTTATCTCATGATATGACTTCTATTTTGACTAAATTGATTCTCAAAACTACAATTTTCTAATATATTTAAAAAAAATAATTCATCAACTTTATCTTATACGCAGAAATTGTCCACCAAAAACAGCATGATCCTCAT
Organism: Meghimatium bilineatum; assembly: GCA_034231615.1. NCBI lineage: Eukaryota > Metazoa > Mollusca > Gastropoda > Stylommatophora > Philomycidae > Meghimatium > Meghimatium bilineatum. The sequence goes on from CM067299.1 coordinate 22,941,322, forward strand.
TCGGCGGTTTTAAATTATTCTTTTCGATTAGAAATTTTCAAGTTAATTTTTTTATGTGGAATCAACCAAGTCCATTTGAATTATAGTGGACCTTCCAACAGAATTAGTTAGGACTTCCTTCATGTCGTTTTTAATGATTAGTGGGCTTTTGGTTGGTGACTATTTGTATACTTGGAGTTGCCTTGGCTATTTATGGTATGCGATTTCAGGTAGGTAAATAGGGCCCAACCGAAAGCCAAACAATAATAAAAAAAGTAAAAGCAGGGTCCTACTTAATATTCTGTTGAAAGGTCTTTAAATGGAGACGATCTTCCTGCTCTGAAATCAACGGTATGACACTTCGTTATTGCGATGTGACGTAGGTAGTGGTGATTATCCATCTTGGAAATGGCAATTCAGGATGTCCTGTTTTTCAGCTTCTGATACCAGACAAGTCCACATCAGCAATAGGTTCTGTTCAGTATTAAAAATATTAACTGCTCAGTACTAAAAATATTATCACACGATACCATTATCGTTAACAAATATCTCTCTCGTTTGTCATCCACAAGCATTGAATAAGGTCACGGTAAATGCAAACCCCTTCAATCCATATTCATATCACTATATCTAGTGTTGTCCACAGAAACTGATAAACATACAATAACTAACTAATATCTAGTGTTGTCTCCGGAAACTGATACACATGAAATAATTAACTAATTAATGTCTTGTCTTCGGAAAAAGATAAACATAAAATAATTAACTAACTAATGTCTAGTGCTGTCTTCGGAAACTGATAAACATAATATAATTAACTAAATAATATCTGGTGTTGTCTCCTGAAACTGATAAACATAAAATAACTAACTAACTAATATCTAGTGTTGTTTCCGGAAACTGATAAACATAAAATAATTAACTAACTAATATCTAGTGTTGTCTTCAGAAACTGATAAACATAAAATAATTAACTAACTAATATCTAGTGTTTTCTTCGGAAACTGATAAACATAAAATAATTAACTAACTAATATCTAGTGTTGTCTCCGGAAACAGATACACATAAAATAATTAACTAACTAATATCTAGTGTTGTCTCCGGAAACTGATACACATAAAATAATTAACTATTTAATATCTAGTGTTGTCTTCGGAAACTGATAAACATACAATAATTAACTAACTAATATCTAGTGTTGGCTCTGGAAACTGATACACATAAAATAATTAACTAACTAATAGCTAGTGTTGTTTCCGGAAACTGATAAACATAAAATACCTAATATCTAGTGTACGCAATGCTTTCAGACAATACATTATTGTTAAATATATCAGAATAATCAATATACTTCTACTGGATAATTTAGTATTTTTTTTTCGAACAATTCGCTATAAATGTTACATTGTTTTAGGAAAATATTTACTCTTATGTGTTGCTGTTTATGTGATATATCAAAAGCTAATGTAGATAGCCTTAATGTAATTTTAATGTATAGTTTTGGCTTTGAACAATAAATCATAAGTGTGCGTAATATTACAACAATGATGAATTGCCACATTTTAAATACATTTATGTTTTCAAACAGTATGATATCTGTAGAGAAATCAAGTATATGTTAGCCACCAACTTCGTGCCTTCATCATATGGAATAGTGTGAAACTGTAAACTCAAGTAGTATTTCATATATTGGTATAGAACATAATCCTACAATCACGAATTTGCCTCTGATAGCTTAGGTGTGTTGTGAGTAAATGAGTTATAGATTAAAGTTTACCTAGACCATCTTTGTCATTTTCAACGGCAGCGGTTTTCGTGTTATTGTATGATGTTTAAATTGTATAATAATGTAGTACACTTTGCTTTAGTTCTAGGATGTTTTAATAGTATGTCATCTATTTCAACCTAACGGGATGAATTTGCGTTTTTCTACCAAGAATTCTGACCTCGATGCCACTTGTGTGACTTGTTGTGTATATATAACAAATGTGGTCGATATATCCACCTCGAACTTAATGTTAGTTTGTTAGTTAATCGTTGGATCATCGTCACTGCACTCCGGACAAGTCCATAGGTGCTCATATATCTCTTTCAGTGTAGCCGATAGTACATGTTGACTGACGGTCCCAGTAAACAGCTGATTGACCATCATTCTTTCTTACCCATGAAACCGCTACTTTATAGGGACACCACATTTCAAACCAAATTCCTTTATTCTAGTCATGGAATAAGAATCATCGTCACTTATACAATCATTTGTTTGTGCGTTTTCCTGTACAGCGTTCAAAATTTCTGCTCGATCCATCGCTCCACCAACAGACGTAGTAGCAGCGTGTGCGGCCAACCTATCTGCACTCTCATTACCCCGGGTGCTATTGACAATGATCCAACGACTAACTAACAAACAAGACAAGACAAGGCAAAGCACGGCAGGGAAGGGCAGACATACATACATATAGACAGACAGACTGACCAACCAACCAACAAACTAACTAACTATATAACTATCAGCGAGATGCAATTTTAATGTTTGGTCACATTATGAGAAGAGGATGCATAGATCAGTGCTTCTCAACCTTCATGACACCAATGGAACCATTAAACGTTTTAAAGATACTATTTTGTAAGAGGACCCTATCTGATGAAATATTGTATACTCATAAATATTTGAAATAATTAAATGAAATTTATATATTACAGCAGATAAGTAGTAATAACTGATTGCTTCAAAATCATATAGAGTATTGGTACAGTACTGTATTTGTACACATACCTTTTCGATATTGTCCACTGTGACAGCTACCGATCTCCAATATTCTAAATATTGGTCGATTACTCATGTCTTCTTCTTTTTGATCCCAAGAAATTGCGAACGATTTGTCTTACTTTCTATATGTAATGGGACGGTTTCTCCGAGCTTTCTTTCATATCTAGGAGATTATTTGAACTTAAAAACACATTACGATTGCTTGCGCCAACACTATGAAAACATTTTTGTTCGCCGCGTTCGCGGTGTGGTACAGTATCGTCTGTTACGACCAAGGTAATGAGTTCGAAACCTACCCAACACTAATCATTAAAACATTATTATTGTTATAAACGCAAGCATACGCAAAACTAGATAAATAAGTAAAAACAAGCACACGCAAGGACAAACCTGACCGCATACAAATGTTATCTTCACTAGCAGAAATAGCAGTTAACACCGGGAAACAGTAAAACATCGTTCAATATTGTTAAATAACTTACAAACCATCATCCAACTACAAACGTTACTGTAAAAAAACGAAAACAAATTAATTATACTCTCTTATCAAGCCCAGGCAGATAGATGGGGAGAACATTTCATAGAGCTATTAAATAGACCACCCCAAACAACATCGCCAAATTGTGAAATGGCAGAAATCATGCTTTCATTAAATACATTATGTGACAACATCTCATTAAATAAAAGGAAACACGCCATCACGAAATTAAAAAAAACACAAAAGGCCTGTGGAAATTATGAATTCTTGGGTCTATCTATCTATCTATACGCTGTGTCCCTTGTTTGCCTTGCAGCGTCAGGGGTGGAAGAGTTCTCTGGAGATGGCCTTCTTGTGCGCTGTTTGTAAGCTTGTTCCCGTGGCTTCTTTGATTTCTGTGATCCATCTTTTACATGGTCTGCCTCTGGCTTTATAACCGTTATGTCTATGTGTCATGGCCATCTGTGGCATGCTATATGTTGGTAGTCTGGAAGCGTGTGAAAACCACTTGATCTGCTGTCTTTTGATGTGTTCCAATACTGGTATTGTTTTGGTTATCTGTCTGATGTTATCGTTTCTAATTCTATCTCTTAATGACACTCCGAGTATTCTTCGTAGACATGTCATTTCTGTTGTCACTATTTTTCTTTTGTCTTGTGCTGTCATTGTCCAGGTTTGGCACTGGTAGCATAGTGATGGAATAATAATAGTCTTGTATAATGCAACTTTAGTGTCTATGTTTACATTTGTGTTCTTGAAAATGCGTGTCATCTGTCCTAGGATCTGGTATGTTTTGATGCATCTATTTTGTATCTCTTTACTGGTTTTCCCTTCACTCGATATAATGCTCCCTAAGTAAGTGAACTCATTTACTTGTTTAAGGTGTTTATCATCGATGGAGATGGTGATATTTCTTTCTTTCTTTGCTATTGCCATTATTTCGGTCTTTTCAATATTGATCTTCATGTTGAATTTTTTACATGTTGTGTGGAGTCTGTTCATATGTTCTTGCAATTGTTCTTCTGATGTTGCTATTAGTACTTGGTCGTCTGCAAAGAGTAGTTCGTTCAATTTGTCTTTTATGTTATCTTCTTCGTTGGTACTTGTTAGTTTACAGATGTGGTCGATATATGTTATAAAAAGTAGAGGGGATAGGACACACCCCTGGCGAACTCCTGATTGGATTATTCTTGGGTGAACTGCTAAAAGCAGCAGACTACAACTCTTTGGGCCACTTACTTGCTGTAATGAATGCTGTATGGCAGACATAATCTACTCAAAAAGACTGGAAAGATGGTATATTCTTCAAACTACCAAACCAACAGACCTGTCAGACTGTAATAACTGACGTGGAATTACTTTACTATAAATCCCATTAAAACAGTTTAGTAGCATCATAACGGAAAGAATTAAAAACACTTTTGACAAAGACTTAGAGAAGAACAGACTGTCTTTAGACCTAACCAGTTGTGTGTAAATCACATGTTCACTCTTAGAAAAATTATAGAAAATTCAAGTGAGTTTCAAATCCCTTTAGTAATTAACTTTATAGACTTCCAAAGGCATTCGACAGTGGACATCAACCTGTGCTATGGGGAATCCTTAAGAATTATGCATTCCAAATAACATATATAAACATCAGGAAAGCTCTTTATCAAGAAGCAACGTTTTGCGTAAGAACAGAAATAGAAATTCAGAATGGTTCAATGTCGACACAAGAGTGAAACAGGGCTGCGTATTATCGTCAAAGCTAATTGAAATAGCCATCGATTGAATAATGCGTGAAACCATTCAAGATTAAAAAGCGGGCATCAAGTTTCTAAAAAAAACAGCACTGTAACTGACCATGCTTTTGCAGATGACATCTCAATCTTAAACTCTAGTTATAGATAAACACAAGATATAACCAACAAAAACTATGCACACTCTCAGATCAAATTGAACGTCACATCAACACATCCGAATAAAAATATCATGGACCTTACCAGGTTAACAAATATCTCAGCAAACTACCAAATACTGGAAAAAGTCTCCAACGTTAATTACATGGTCAGCCGAATGTTTGTTGACGGGGAGTCAATGAAAGAAGAAATACACGTATTGCAGTTGCAGCTAGCATATTCACCAAACTAACTAATATCCGTAAATCAAAAGATCTAGGAAGAAACACCAAGCTAAAGCTATACAACTTCTGTGTTCTCTCCATATTAACGTATGTTCCGTATTAACGTATGTAAGTAAACGCTGGAAATCAACTCAAACATTGGATCAAAAATTAAAGATCATCAAAAACAAATGTCTCGGAAAAAGTGATGAACATGAAATAGAGCGATTTCATAAATAATGATTAAAGAAACAAAACACACCAAGAATATGCTTCATATGACATAAGAAAACGCAGATGGTTATTCCTGGGTCACGTTTTAAGACTAGATGAACACATAATAAACCAACAAGCCCTTATGTGGACACCTGGGTTAAAAAAGAACGAGGAAGACCTAAAGCAACCTTAAAAAACATCATACTTAAAGAAGGGGAAATAATAGGCTGCAAGACCACACAAAAACTAAAACTGTAGGCAACGAAACGCAACACACGGAGAATCATAGTTCTGTCCTATGTGCCGCCTGCGCACAAAAGGAACTAACTAAACTAACTAACTACAATTAATAAAGTCTGCTACGTAATTTAACCCTAACTGTTTATTCTACAACTAATTATAATAACAAACCCTAATAAATATACTAAAACAAACGAACTCCAAAAACATACATCTTTAATTAGAATGCAAAAATCTATATACTTTATAGAATTGACATCCATCATTTAATACCATCCAGGGCCGTAGATATATCCTTCTCAAGGGGATGAAGGGTTACGTCATTCTTCTGCTCTCGTGTATCAGACCCTCTTTGTGATGACAAATTGGATGACCTTTTTGTGAAACATCCTAAGTTTGTTTTTTTACTTTTTACCCTACTTTTCACCAAAGTCATAGTACTAAAGGTCATGTTTCGTCACCATTCACACCTATTTAAAAACTAATGAAATTAACACACTAAATAAGACACATCAACACATATGTCTGTACACTAAAGAAATTCGATATTACATTATATCCTATGTGCTACTGTATAGGAATTTTCAAAAAATGGCGCCACATTGATTACTTCCGCGGTCGTCAGAGATCCCATTTAAGACCAAAATAATGTGCACGCACTTCCATGAAATAACACTGTTGTTCAGATAACTACACATCTTATTATTACGTATACTAGCATATACAACACGAATAATAAAATATATATTCCTTTCTGTGGTTCCTAGTATTCGAGAACCAAAGGTGCCATTGTTTTACTTCTTATTCTCCAGCTTAATGATGTGGCCCTGGGAGACTGGTACACTGTTAGGAATCACTGCACGTGAAGATTTCTATATGAATGTTTTATATTTTAGAATTAAGATAAGACTGCAAAAAGTGTTGTATACTAGAAACACGACTAGACTGGACGATAGATTTATATCTTAGAAAGAAGACAAGACTCGAAGATAGTGTTCTATTTTAGAAACAAGACAGGACTGGAAGATATTTTGTATATCTTAAAAACACAGAAAGACAGGAAAATACTTTTATGTCTTAGAAACAAAAAGGGACTGAAAGACATTTTTTTCCATCTGAAAACAACGCGGATCTGGAAGACAGTTTAAAAAAAAATATCCTAACAACAAGATAAAATGTGAAGATAATTTTCTGTCTTAAGAACACGACTAGAGTGAATTCTATTAAAACCACGCTCCCGACAATGAAATTAAGAACCACGTCGATGACTCTTTAAATTCGAGAACATATAGTTAGCATTTAAATAAAAAGGGAACCAACCTATCTCAACAAGCTAATTTTATTTTAGATCTCAATAAACTTACAAATGAAAAATTCAGTATTCTTGTGCACTTGTAGCACCGTAGTATTTGTCTACCTTTAGCTATATCCCGGAGTGGGAGGGGGGTGCGGTGAGGGTGGGGGTGATGGGATCAGTTTATTTTAATGCATACACAAATACCTAGCGTTAAGCAACATCCATCGTACATTACTGATTTGTTTACTATGCTTCACGGTTCGAATATAAACAACACACATGGCGTCATCACTATGGTAACTAAATATAATAATTTGTAATCATTGCGTATTGCCTCTTTCTCATCCATACTTCCACCATCAATGAACACGGATTTCCATTTTCCTTACAGTGTTTGTTCACATTATCTGCTATTTGTATTCATCGGATCGTGGGCAAGTAACACATTTATCAGTGACTCACGGTTGAATGTTATTTCCTGGAAATACTTGCCGGTCTGAATCGTCGCAGGTTGTCAGAATGACTGAATACTGTACAAGATAATTTACAAGTTATGTCAAGCCTATTTTAACAAAAGAAAATACAAATATTTGCATTGCACCATCACGTTCCAATCAATATATTCTGCTCACTGACAACAAAATAACATTAAAACTAAAACCAACATTATCGTTACAACAAATCAGCTTAATATTGAGTACAAAGTATAGAAAAAAGTTGTCGAAATAAAATTGTGCAACACAATGGTACATACACACGATTCGTACTTCACTCAATTTCGAAACAATTGTTCTTCTGCCCCCCCCCCCCTTTACGTTCTGAAATACATTAAAAAAATATTGGATTATAAGTACGAGAACTTATTAAATATCGCAATAATTGTGGATGCGCTTAGCGACATAATCAAGTCTGTTATTTGTGCGTTAATCAGAAGAAATCGTAATATATCAGTGGCCTGGTCAACCAATATTGTAACCATATTACAAATATCTAAAATGTTACTTTATTGTCAACTCCATAGAAGGGTCTACTGCGCTGCAATATTACTTTTTTTTCCTTGCAGCTTCCATATAACTTTCGGGCGATCATATAATGACTCTGAGCATAATTGTTCAAAAAGTCATGTATATTCTGGTAAAGAAAAACAATAATGGAAATATATGAACTGCTTAAGACATGATTTGAGACCATTCTGAAATACTTATGCCCCTCTAATACATCACATCGCACCGAAGTTACAATGTGGAGAGCCGAATTTCGGACCAAGTTGAAGTGCAAAAGAGTAATTCTTGTTTGACGAACCGTGTTACCGCTCTACCGCAGAGCTGACAAGAACAAGTAAAATAGATTTAATCTATGTCATAGCATGAAATCAATTATACAAAAATTAAATTAAAACTCAGCTAGATATCACCACACCAAATAATAGAGGAATTAGATAATATAATAGAAAAATATAGGAACTAGATATCACCACACCAAATAATAGAGGAATTAGATAATATAATAGAAAAATATAGGAACTAGATATCACCACACCAAATAATAGAGGAATTAGATAATATAACAGAACAATATAGAAACTAGATATCACCACACCAAATAATAGAGGAATTAGATAATATAATAGAAAAATATAGGAACTAGATATCACCACACCAAATAATAGAGGAATTAGATAATATAATAGAAAAATATAGGAACTAGATATCACCACACCAAATAATAAAGGAATTAGATAATATAATAGAAAAATATAGGAACTAGATATCACCACACCAAATAATAGAGGAATTAGATAATATAATAGACAAATATAGGAACTAGATATCACCACACCAAATAATAAAGGAACTAGATAATATACAAGAAAAAACATAGGAAATAGATACCACCACACCAAATAATAGAAGAACTAGATAACTACAAAAAAATGAACTGGATATCATATAAAAAAATGGAGGAACTAGATAATATAACAGAAAAATATAGGAACTAGATATCGTCACATCAATAAATAGAGTAATTAGATAACATAAAACAAACACAGAAAATAGATATTATAACATAAAAAATAGGGAATATAGATATCATAGCATCACTTAAATAAGGCAGTTGATATCATCATACTAAATATAAATAGGAATTAGATATGAGAAAATTGTATCAATAGATAAACTGGGAAATCATAATGTTTCAAAATAGAAGAACCAGCAATCACAATGTCAGAAAAAACAACAACATGGGATTAAAATATTCAGATTGTTCAGATTGCATCTCCATATGCGGCACGATTCTAATCGGAGTAGCGCGATAGTATTGCTCAAGACAACAAAAAAGTACTTGTAAACTGGAAGGCTTTGATTTTGAAATCAACTGGTTAAAAGAATGGTAAAAGACTTGATCACGAGGACTCACAAAAAATCTATTCAGTTCAAAACAAATTGGGATTGTGTATCCAAGCAAAAAAAAATACTTTCTAGCTAGGAACGTTGCGGCGAACCCTTCGGTGTGAAAACAGCATTCGATGATAATAAAATACTACAAATATATGCACGTGGCGTAATATGTAGAACCTTGACGTCAAATGACTACTAAGTCATATCTAAAAAAATAAATATGCTAATTTTCAATCAATAGATGCCTAGCTCTATGGAGGAGAGGTATAGAGATTGCCTTAGACAGTCGAGATTAGATTCAATTTACGTGGCAAGTGAATGTGCATTTGAACCATTTAGAAAGCAATGACAACTTATTACAAGTATTTGTTTAAGTATTAGAAAATCACTTCAGCAAAGACTGTTTGGTTGATAGCTACAGAATGAATAGGATATTGTACCAACAATAAACAAGAAACAATGTTTGGGTTTCGAACCCGAACCTCACAAAGATAAAAGCTTGACCACCTACCCACGATGTCCAACACCCAATCTAACATTAAGTTCAAATTAACAGAAAAAATTACATATCCAACCAAAAATATAATTATATATTGGCTACAAATAAAATAAAATTTGGCTACAAATTATATGGCAGGTTTCTATGTGGATATTAAACTCATTTATAAGAAACGTTCAATATTACTACTCATTTATACATTTAGAATGAAGCGTAGAGGCAAGTAGGTATGTAGTAATGAGTTTGCCTCTCTTTTGGAGAGGCGTGCTTCGTTCAACCAGCGGACAACAAGGTCCAATTAGGGTGTACGAGGACACACTACCATCATAAAATATTAGAGGTAACAAAGACCCCACTTGACAAAACTAGCCATTGAAGCGTAGAGGTTTCAATTAGGTATTTGATAATATATTTCTCAGGATGGCCAAGAGGACGCTGTGCTACGACAGTGAGACCTGGTACAGAAAACAATGAGAACTGAAATTTCTTTGTTAACATAGAACAAAAGATAATAGTAGGAACAACAATTTAATTTTCAGATATTCAGTTGCTATATAGTGAGAAGTGAATAATTTTACTATGCACTAGAAGTTCAAGTACCCTCATTGATTCCATATCTATAGAAAATACAGTTTCTCAAAATAACATTAGAATAACTAAAATTATGTTCGCAATTAGAAAAATATTTGTTATTTTTGCATCGCATGAATGTTGGCATTTGAAAGTTGTAATACTTATGTAAAGTTAGTCTTGTCTTGTGTTATCCTATTCATGTGTGCCGCTAGGTCTCATGGGGAATCTTGTCTTCTTTCTTTTGCGAACTGTGATGCCGCTGCCGCAGCGCAGCCTTGGTGGTTTAGTATTTCCCTGATGTCATATATCCATGTTCGTCTGAGTCTACCCCTGTTTCTGTTTTCAGATAATCTTTTATTGAAGGCTATCGATGGAATGAGATCTCGTTCCATTCTGATTAGTTGGCCGAACCTTGTGATCCTTTGTGTGTCTATGCATTCTTTGCACGATACTGTTTTCACCATATTTCTTATAGTGCCATTGTTTATTGTATCTATTTTTATTACCACTAGTGTTATCCTCGGCACTTCATTTCGCAAACAGCGAGTTTTTGCTCTCGTTTCTCTGTCAGAGTTCAGTTCTGGCTGGCATTGTTAACACAGTGTCGGCATGAACACTGTGTTTATTAATGTTCCTTTGGAGATCATGTCCATATCATGAATGTTATATAATACATATATAGTAAATACAGCTAATATTTTTCTTCCTCTTCTTCTGTTTTTCATTCTCAAATTCTTGTAGATTGACATGCTGTAGTCCGAAGAACTAAATGAGCTGCGTCATGATTACAGCTTTGGTGTGATATTTGGCACATACTACTTTGTTATAATTTAACCGGGACACCGTGGCCCTCTTTAGGATGGGAAAGACAGATCCACCATAAAGACACATACGATATGATAACACTGTTATTTCCTGGCCATGACAAAAAAGATCTCTAGTTAGGAAACCTTTGGCTATACCATTGCAAAACCACCGCCAAAGGTTCATTCAACTATTTCATGATTTTAATTGATCATTTTATTTGTACACTTTACGTCGCTAGCCAATGAAATTCAAGGAAATGTCAGATTATCCTCTCATATTGACGTATAACTGTTGCATACCATCCTGTTAATTGATGCAGCGTCACGCTGCACGTCCATAAGTAATAAGAGTATATGCATTTATTAACATCTTTTGTCTTATAAGATATCATCTCTTTAGTTGCATTAAAATAATACAATATTTAACACTACTAACAAAACACGCAAATGCACTAAGAAACTGCGGAAAGATAACATCCTGCAGGCCAAGGGCCGAACCGATATAAATATCCACGTAACCAAATCTGCAGATTTACAACCCAGGGAAATAGAAACAATCCATTTTCGGTAGCCGCCAGAGAGGAGACTCTCATACAATCACATAGATCGGACACACCAACCAGGTCTACTAACGATCCAGATACAGGAAGCTTACTTCCCAGACTGCAGGACAGACTATTGGGGAATTTACTGGCTTTTGATGTCCCACGAGTCCCAGATCTGGCGGATGAAAATAGTAAAGTCTACGATTTATGTTAACTCGGAAGTTGCCGCTTTGAGCTGATTAAATTTATATCGCTCTTCAGACTTCTCTCTATATCTCACTCGTTCTCTCTCTCTCTCTTTCTCCTTTACTTTCTTACTTATTTGTATATGTTACACAACGGTGAGGTATAATTGAACAAAATTAATTTAAACATTCTAGGAATCATAAATTATCTGCACTAAAATGTTGTATTAGACCTTAATTTTTCCAGGAAATTTCAATACCTTTGACATAGTATAACATCATGCTTGTAGTAAACCAGCCTGTGCTGTGTCACCTATGCCAGCAATCGAGGATCACGAAGACGTCACTACTGACGTAATATCCATACACCAATGAACATATGGTCACGTGACATTCTATTAGAACGCTTGGTGGGGGTGCAAATGGTCCCGCATTGTTTTCGGCGGACCCATGGTTATCAGATAACCAAGATCCTACAAGTACCTGCCCATGGTGCACCCTGGAAACAGAAAGACGGCCGCTCTTATCAAACTGTTTAGGCACGTATTCGTAGCCGTGGATGTGAAGGCTGTAGATGGAATGAGAATTGTATGTAAAGAGACAAGAACTAACTCCGAGACCTCTACGTCAACACACACAGCAGCACTGTCATCGCACAGGGACGAAAGCCATCTGTTCATTGCCTCTAGTACAGCAGAAAATGCAGAAACATTTGAGTGGCGACCGATATGGATATATGTCCCTATATGGGTAGATGCCGCTACGACGTGATGACTCTCCTAGAACACATTTAATATGGAAAACGCAACACGCGCTTGACAGCAGCGTATTGCATGTGAATCGTTACAGTGGTAATGAGACTACAATTCTCCAGCACGAGACCGACTGACGGAAGTGATGTTCATGCTCGAGAACACACAGAAGCCACACATCCCACCACAACAGACCCCATTCAAAGTAGAAGCCATTTCTCGGGTATTGGATACGTCAACTCGACCGTATACCCTGGGTTTGAAAGAAAGCTTTGGAATACAACTCCACATTGCACACAGGAAATGCAAAGAACAAATGTCGGGGAGCACTTTGTTCAGAATTTCTATCCAAAGCGCAGTGTTGAGACTAGGACTGGGCGGTGTAGACAACATAGACGAGAAGAAAGTTCCTGTCTTTAGAAATTGCAAACTTTTCCAACTCGACTGTCGCCGTTGGCCAACATCACTCATATAGAGATAATTTTGCTCGTTACCCAAGGGCCGACTACGAAGTTTTTCGTCCGAGACACTACCTACTTCTAATATACAAAATAGTGACGAGTCAAAATACACAGGCCGCGCCTAGCGATGGATTGGAAGCAACACATACGGCCCGAGGAGAGTGCGTGAGAAATGCACAGGTCAAATACAGGACCTCCGACATATCTGGTACAGCAGAACTTATTTTAGGCCGGTGTATCAACCCTGATTCTAATTATACAAGCCGAAAGCTGCAGTCTCCTGGGTATGAAAGCAAGCTAGGAGAAACCTCCCCAATGCACATTGGAAGCAAGAGCTAATCGCTCGTAATTCCTAAGATGTGAAAGAAAGAAGAAAGAAGTATTGTTGGTGTTTGATGAAGATTTACCACTCATGGACTTTTTACCGCAGATCTGGGATTTTTCGATTAGACATGGGGATCTTGGGTTATGTTCTAAGAATCTGTGTTTTGTGTATAGCTATATTTTAATGAAAATTTTAGTCTCAATGTTTCATAATTATTTATAATTATTTCACAAGTCGATTGGGACATATGCATACACGTCAACTACATGGATGTTAAAACCGTTATATCTGCCATAAAATGACACTATGGGACGTTATTTACCGTACTAAGGCGACTATTGTATCAGACGCTAAGCTCATGCTTCGAAGTATCAAAAATGAACGGTATCAATATGAGTTATGGCGTCTACAAGTAATATACGGTAATATAAGTCGCTATAAGTAAAAATATATGATTAATTTCAATTTAGCAAATACATTTATTGACATATGTGCCTACGAGGTAAGGACAAACAGACTGATATGCATGTATATGTTTTGCAGAGGATAAACAAAACGTGCTGAAGCTGCTTCACGAATGCATGCTGGATACGGACATTGTGATTTGTTACATTTCTAAAAGTGTTTAGGGCAACTAAATATTAACTATGATTTTGGTAGAAATGTCCGTTACATGTGGATAATTAGGATTGTATAGAATCATCGATCTAGAGGAACAATGCGTATGCATTTGTTCAATATCTGCTGAGAGAGACAACATCAGAGGATCAGACTGGGTATACTGATGTTGGCTCACAACCAATAACTCGTTCATTAATAATGAATTTGGAGAATTATTATCATGTTTATGGTTTGATATTTGTGTAATTTCCTAATTTCAGTTGCTTAAATATTTTCATCATTGTATCTGAAAGTGAAATGATTCACTTGTGGAACTAATGAACATTTCTGATAAATTTAAGAGCATTGTGGAAACATGACTAATATTGGACAAAAACATTTATTCTGGTTTAAATCTGCGTAAGTCACTCAAAAATTACCTACACAAAAACCGAAGTATGAATTATTTGCAAACAAGTTTTGTGTGTGGCATATTGGCCGTGTCATATTTATCTAAATTTCTGAGAAAGAACTTTCCCTTGCAACATGCGTGGGAGGGGGGGGGGCGGGGGTCCCGCGAGATCAGAAAAGCACTCTGGTCATCTACTGCATCCTGACGCACATTCTGCTGTCTTGACCACGCCCTTGCATCTGAGATCGTCTAAAACATCGATATGCGATTGAAGACAGTGTTCAACAGTTCCTCACAGGAAATCAATTCTCATTACACAAATCATAACATCACACTCATAATCTAATTACATTTTTAATACTAATCTCATCTTCCCCTACGCAGGAGGAGCAACATCTTTATCATCATTAAATCCCCACATTTATGTTGACCGTGTGGATAGACGTGGCAATCATTCATACCACACAATCGCTAACGGATGTTCTGTAACGAAATTTACGTACACAGAATGATGGTACATGCCTGTACATACACATATAGAACATATTGTGCTAGAGAGTTTCCGCTCATAGCATTTCATATCAATGACAATTGAAGTCTTCTGTATATGATGCTATGACATGCCTATCCCTCCACCCAACAAATAATTGCGTATAAAAAGTAATAAGGGCGTTGTTGGTAATTCCAGTATATGAAAACACATACATAAAATTCACATTTTAAAGAATACACAACGCAGAAATGTCGCATTTTAAGATAAAACACAACATAGAAACTTCACATTTTAAAGAACACTACGCAGAAATTTCACATTTTGAGAAAAAACACAACATAGAAACTTCACATTTTAAAGAATACAGAAACTTCATATTATAAAGTTATCACGACGCGCTGTTGTGATACGGCTAATACAGCGCCAAGAAAACGGACACAAAAGTACAAAAATCATGCAAAAATACTTTGTATAAGCCGTAAAAAAAGGTCCAGATCTCACCTCTTTTCCTTATTCTTAAAGAATATCAGTGATGTTCGTAGATTGGGGAGAGGGTTTCGGGGTTTTCGGGGATACTTTATTCATTTTAAATCAGAAATGAAAATCATATTAGTTGGCCCTTAAATTAGATACAAGCATGCAATATCCCAGGAATCCTAGCTGATGCAATCTTACAATCAGAAACCAGCCTTCCTGGACATTATATGTTCGTAACGCCTCCTGGTTTGTTTTCCAGGCTGTCCATTGTATTCTCAAAACACTTCTATATCACTTTAATTCAAATGATTCTATTCTCTTGGCCACTGTTTTATTTAGTGTCCATGTTTCATATCCATATGTTTCCCCAGGAAACACATATTCGTAGTAAACACAACTTGTTTCTTATATTAGTACTCTGCCATAGTTTCTTTAGCTGTTTTAATTTTGACAGCGCCATTTATGTTCTTCTCTTAATCTCAACTGCACAGTCACCTGCATTAAGTTTATATTAGTTCCTAAATAATCAAAATGTGTGACATATTCTAAATTGAAGTTCTCAATATGAAATTTAGGTCTTGAATTATTTTTGTCAGTTGCCATTATTTGTGTCTTTTTCATATTTAAGAATAAATTTTGCTGTTCGCTGACTTAATTATGTTAAGTAGGCCGTGCTCGTTTGTTGTTAATGTCACTGTGTCGTCTGTATATCTAATTTCTGGTAAAGCAACCCTCCTATATTTATGGTACTGAAATCAGGCTTCATTGTTTCTTGTACCACGTTTCTCATTATATTTTCTGCATATATGTTGAACAAGTATGTATACAAGGTATTGCCTTGTCTTACCCCTTTCTGTACATTGAACAGCTCCCATTCTTGTACCCTTTACTTTTACGGCTGCTTCTTGGTCTTTATACAGCTCTGCTATTAGTCGTGTAATGTGTTTTTTTAAAAACTCATGTCGTTCATCATTTCTCATAATTGATGGTGACTGACACAGTCGAATGCTTCGGTGTAGTCTATGAAGCATGCGTGTAATTCGATGTTATACTCTCTACATTTCTCTAATATCATCCTTATGTTAAATATAGGATCTCTCGTGCCTCTATCAGTTCTGAACCCTTCTTGCGCTTCGTGGATATCATCTTCCATTGTGTTATGTATTCTTTTCATTATAATCTGCAGTAGTATTTTACTGGCTTGGCTGATCAAGGCGATTGTTCTATAAGTTTCACATATTTGCATATCACCGCTATTGGGTATTGATGTGGCATTAATAGGAAATGAATTTAGACTAGTTGTATGCAAATTATGGAACGCGTGCCAAATCAGACCCACCAAGCAAT
This sequence comes from Meghimatium bilineatum, assembly GCA_034231615.1. NCBI lineage: Eukaryota > Metazoa > Mollusca > Gastropoda > Stylommatophora > Philomycidae > Meghimatium > Meghimatium bilineatum. The sequence goes on from CM067299.1 coordinate 22,958,278, forward strand.
TTTTGGGTCCTTCAGGTTGCTGATCTATCTATCTATACGCTGTGGCCCTTGTTTGCCTTGCGGCGTCAGGGGTGGAAGAGTTCTTTGGAGATGGCTTTCTTGTGTATTTTTTATAAGCTTGTTCTTGTGGTTTGTTTGATTTCTGTTATCCATCATTTACATAGTCTGTCTCTGGCTATACAGCCGTGATGCCTACGTGCCATGGCCATTTGTGACATGGTATCTGTTGGTAATCTGGAAGCGTGTGAAAACCAATTGATCCAGGTTCAATTGATCCACAAAATCAGGTTTCTGATTTAAAAGTAATATATGCGCTAGTCTAAATATGCGCCTACGAAAGCACTATTTGGGAGACTAAAGAACTAACACAAGTTTATGGTCCCTTACTACAAGGACATCATGCATATCTTGCAAGAAAATAGGCTATCTTGCATGGCGTATCTAAAACTACAGACTTATGATACAATAGTTCAGAGAAAGATCTGCTCTGCTGAAACACTTGCAGATACATATCAAGGTATGTATATTTAAAAAGGAATATGTTTTCAAACGCAATCAAGAAACAGCAGATTGATACGTTACATATACATAAAGCTCAACATTACTGAGATCACTATACTATCAGTGTGTTGAAGAGCATAGGTCACATGTCGCTGGATCTGCAAACAACCAACCAATAGACATGTCCAATTTGTGGAAGAAGTCATAAACCATATTTTAAAATGATCTATAGTGCATTTAGGTTATACATCGACAATATGGTGCAGTACATTTAAAGACTGTGTTTCTTCGACCTGAGGTGATACATCTTTAGCTAAATGAAAACATATACTTCACTGAGCACGACCAAGAAGATCAATAAACATCAAAGAGGGATATCTCTTTAACAACATTCTAGCAAGAAAGCTGTGGTTTTATTGTCATATAAAGAGACATAACAGCTTGGATAGATTAGAAGCCGAAGGCAGAGTTATCAGCAACAGGGTAAGAGGGCGCCTAAGATAACGATGGTGCAGTGATATATCAGATTGCTTAAATATGTCTCTAGCTGCGGCAGGTCAACTCGCCCAGAATCGCTGAGTGTTCAGAGAACCCATAAGGAAGATCACATTATGGAAAGAAGTCACATGATGATGACATGTGATTACTGGTCCTTCTAACTGACGATTTACTGAAAAAATATGGAGGGCAAATAGTACGGAGGTCTTTATACACATTTCTTTATAAATGTATATTGATCAAATCAATTGACCTTATTCCTGTATTGCCTTGTATATATGAAATCTCTGCGTATGCTCTGTCATTTTCACAACTCTTGAGTATTTCAGACTTTAGAGACGTTTCGTTGAATGAAATTGTTTTTTTTTGTCAGCCAAATCTGTAATACTTGATGAATTAGGAGCTTCTATCTTCTGATGTCACTGCAGCGTGATATGAAGTATTATCCATTACCTTCTGATGTCACTGCAGCGTGATATGAAGTATTATCCATTACCTTCTGATGTCACTGCAGCGTGATATGAAGTATTATCCATTACCTTCTGATGTCACTGCAGCGTGATATGAAGTATTATCCATTACCTTCTGATGTCACTGCAGCGTGATATGAAGTATTATCCATTACCTTCTGATGTCACTGCAGCGTGTTTTGAAGTATTATCCATTACCTTCTGATGTCACTGCAGCGTGTTTTGAAGTATTATCCATTACCTTCTGATGTCACTGCAGCGTGTTTTGAAGTATTATCCATTACCTTCTGATGTCACTGCAGCGTGTTTTGAAGTATTATCCATTATCTTCTGATGTCACTGCAGCGTGATATGAAGCATTGTCCATTATTTTCTGATGTCACTGCAGCGTGATATGAAGCATTGTCCATTATCTTCTGATGTCACTGCAACGTGATATGAAGCAGTGTCCATTACCTTCTGATGTCACTGCGACGGGATATGAATCATTATCCGTTATCCTCTGATGTCACAGTACCGTGATATAAAGCATTGTTCATTATCCTCTGATGTCACAGTACTGTGATTTGTAGCATTGTACATTATCCTCTGATGTCACAGTACCGTGATTTGAAGCATTGTCCATTATTAAACACGACGGTCTATCCAATAAAGGAAGTACATGATTAAAAATACAATCTTGAAAGATCGTGCAATTCATCTCTGTATGATAATCCATATCCTCTGTGGATTTCAAAATAATAAGTTCAGTATTATGTAGGCCATGAAGGCCGCGTCCTGAATGTACGATTATTAGGAGGTGCCATGTGCTGCTTGGTATTAGTCTATTAGGTATACATTTCTTCTTCTTTCGTTCACTTGAAACATGTCTATATCTGTAATTCTGTCTCCTTAATAAAACTCACTGTCTTTTGTAGTTCATACAGTGTCCCATAGAGCTTTGATTCCAGTGTTGTTTCCTCTGGCCAATATGTCTGCCTCAGCGTTTCATGCTCAGAACACTCTTGAAGTATATGTTTGGCACTCTGTGCTGCCTGTCCACATGTACACATGGCCGTGTTGCCAATCTTGAACTTTGTATACATGTGACTGCGGAGTCGGTTGTGTCCTGTTCTGAGACGTAGAATTATAACTTGTTCTGATCTGTTCATATTGTGATAGTCATCTTGTGTTGGTGTTTGTGGCTTTCTTATTGACTTTATCATCTGTTTTTTCTGATGGTAGGTGATTGGTATATCTGGTTGGTCTTCGGCAGCACCTTCCTTAGCCAGTTGGTCTGCTTTTTCATTTCCTGGTATTCCACAGTGAGAGGGTATCCACTGCATGGTTACCCTATACTGGTAAGACAATTCGCTAAGTAGTTTTTTTAAGTCTGTTAGTTTTCCAGACTGGAGAGCTTGAAGCACTGACCTTGCATCTGTCAGGAATACCACAGGCTGTAGGTCAGAGTTGGAGTTCAGCAGTTTTTTAGCTGCCACACTAATTGCCTGGATTTCTGCATCATAATTATTGCAGAATTTTCCTGTCGGTGTTCTGATTGTATCTCTAGGCTTGTGTGGATATTCTATATATACACCTGCACCTCCATTCCTCACAGCATTCTGTGCTGACCCATCTGTGTACACTCTGACCCATATATCTTGTGGATATTCCTCATCCAGGAAACTGAGGGTGATTGTCATTCGCTGCACACTGTTCTGTTCGTCCTCGCTTAGTATTACTTTCACATGGGTCTGAATGTATATTGGCATTCCATGGCTTTCACTCCACGGGGTTTGCTCTGGTACAGACCTTAAGGGGCTGCCAACTTCAGGTAGGTCTGTAAGTTGTCTACGGAGTCGTTTAGCTTGATGGATAAAGCTGCTCCTTTTCAGTCGTCCCATTGCTAGATTTTGGAATCTTTCCTTCATTGGATGACTTGGCATACACTGAAACTTTTCTGCTTGAATTAGTACTTTTGTGTCTCTGCGTTCGCCAAGTGTTTGCATTCTTCCCATTTTCTGCATCTCTGCTATGGGTGTTGATTTCATTGCTCCCAACATTATTCTAAGTGCCTGGTTTTGCACTTTATCTAGATCTTGTAATTTGGTGTTTGATGCAGGACACCACGCAGCTGAACCGTATTCCAGGTGTGGTCTTATGCCTTGCTGGTAAACTTTACTGAGTATATTTCCACTGGCTCCCCATGTGGTTCCACTTAGTTTTCTCAGGATAGCTAGCTTCCTCCTGGCTTTTGTTGTTGCTTTGTTTATGTGCTGCTTCCATGTCAGCTTATCATCAAAAGTAACTCCGAGGTATGTGGGTTGTTTGTCTTCTTTCAAGAGCTCTCCATCTATCTTGATATGACCAGCTTTTTGTTTTGGTGAGAGGGTAAAGAGTGTAGTGCTGCACTTATCTGTGTTAATGCTGACGCACCATCTATTAGCCCATAAGGTTAGGGCATCGATAGCTCTTTGTATTTGTTTAGTGGCCACTGTTGCATGTTCTTCCGTGCACCAGATCACCAGGTCGTCAGCATACATTGCCACTTTGATCCCATGTGGTAGTTCAGCAACTAGGTCATTGATGTAAACCAAGAAAAGTGTGGGTGACAGGACTCCTCCCTGGGGGACTCCATGACGCAGTAGAACTTTCTTGCTCTTGCGACCATCTAATTGTACCCTGGCTCTTCTATTATGCAGGTATGCTTTTACCCATTTGTACATTTTTGAGCTAACCCTGCAATTTCGCAATTTCTTTAGGAGCCCTTCTTTCCAGACCTTATCAAATGCTTTCCTGAGGTCTATCCATGCTGCTAGTACCAGTTTCTTTTCTTGGAAGGCATCCTCAATCTCTTGGGAGAGGTAGGTTGCCTGATCTTCAGTAGAGTAGCACTGTCTGAAACCTGCTTGCTGTGATACCAGAAGGTTTTCACTTTCAAGGTACCACTGCATCCTAAGATTGATAATGCGTTCCATTGTTTTACATAGACAGCTTGTGAGGCTGATGGGCCTGTAGTTGGAGACTGTGTTGCCATCTTTTCCTGATTTGAGGAGTGGTATCATTATTGCTTCTCTCCACGCCTGTGGTACATTACCTGTGGACCAGCTTGTGTTAAAGATCTGCAGTAGCTTTGCTCTTGCTGCACTTCCCAGGTTTCTAATCATTTCATTGGACACTCCATCAGCTCCAGGGGACTTTTCCATTTTCAATTTGGATATTGCATGCTCCAGTTCTCTCATTGTGATTGGTGCCTCCATGACTTCAGGTATAGGTTCACCTTGTCCAATGTTTTGCTGGTTCTCTCGAACCTCCTGTTGTTTGTCTGGGCTGACTTTGACGTTATTGTCTTCTGCAAAGGAATCTGCAAAGTAATCAGCTGCATGTTTACCTGTTAAAATGTTTCTATCTTTATAAAGTGTGATCCTGGTATTTCTCCCTGTACCTTCATCATTTAGTTGTTTTACAAGTTTCCATAATTTCCTAGTATCTCTTTCTAGGTTCAGCGACTCTGTTTTTTCTTTCCAGCTGCTCCGTCTGGCTTGTAACTTGGCTCTTTGAAATTTAGCCTTTGTTTGCTGATATTTGTTGTGATGTTCTTGGCTAGGTCTGTTCTCAGCTTGCTTTCTAGATGTTTCCATCTCATTTTGCAGCTTTTCCAGTTCATCATTCCAGTAGGGTTTGTAGTTTTTGCGTGCCCCCCTGGGTATGGTTTTACTAGCAGCATGTAGTATACATCTATTAAATTCACTCACTGCTCTATTGATGTCTTTGTCCAAGTTCATGTCCTTAGCTAGAACACTGATTAAATGCTGGTACATTTTCCAGTCTGCCCTCTTATAGTTCCACCTAGTGAGCGTGCTGCTGTCCTTGGTATATTCATTGTGAATTTCCAGAAATACTGGTCTGTGGTCACTACCCCCAAGCTGCTTTCCAACGACACGTGTGATGTTCCATTCCAGGCCTGGTGAGTAGAATGCCAGGTCTGGTGTAGAGGTGGTGTGCCATGCTCTCGAGTAGAAGGTTGGTGAGTCTGCTGGCTGGTTAATAAGAATGAGATTATTTTCATCCTGCCAGCTCTCAAGTTCCTCACCTCTCTTGTCGATATGATCGTAGCCCCAGCTCTGAGAGTGGCTGTTGAAGTCACCACACACCATAAGCCTTTCTTTGTCTGGAATTGTGTCTAGTGCCAATGGTTTATCATTTGGGCAGTAGTAGTTCAGGAGATGGAATTCTGCACTGTCTGTTTTTAGGTGGAGCATCTGGTATTCTGCCCCGTCCATGTATACTTCCAGCTGACATGCGCTGATATTGTTTTTAACTAGTGTCAGAATTCCACCCTTTCGCCTGTCTTTTCGGTCAGATCGGTAGCACTGGTAGCCTCTGATTTTGAAGGCTATGTCGCTGCTGAGGTGTGTTTCTTGGATACAGCATATATTTACTTGTTCTTCACTGAGGACATTTTCAAGTTCCAATTTTTTGCTGTATCCATCTCTTTTACTGTTGACACCCTCAGCATTCCAGTGCATTATTTTTATTGGTCGTTTGTTTGTTTGGCCAGTAGCTCTATTCCCTTGCCTCCTGGCTCCTCGGGGCAATTGAGAAGGACTTCAAGTAACTGAGGTTGGGCCCTTTCGAGGTATAGGGCCCGGCACCGTCCCTGCCTGAACGTCCGCCACAGGGCAGGCACCATAACGTTTATTAGATGCAGACATGTTTCCATTGTGTTTTATGCGTGGCAACCTGATTATCTGTGCGCCTTTTGGCTGGTTGCCTCCGTCTTCAGCACTCTGCTTACTTGGGCCGGACTATGGTCCTGCTCGAGTGGGAGTGCCCGACCAGTCTTAGTTTTCAGCCTCTGATGGCTGAACTAAGCCCCATCACCACTTCAAGGTTCTGGCCTCGATGGGGATTAGGTATACATCATATGAGTGTCATTCTCGTTCATTGCTGTGGTGTTTATTGATCCAAGTTTCATCTAAATACGCTATATCATATCAAGCTTTTGTTAGTTATCTGACCACGCGTACATATTTGCTTGTTATTGCAACTTATATGAGGCTTCTCACAAACAAGGCTTGTACGGCAACATATTGCATAAAAGTGAATCGCAAACTTCTAATAGCCATTAATAGCGTAGATTTGGAAATATCAATGCCATTATTCTTTCTTTACCAACTTTTCAAATTCTTTGAATTAATTGTCTCATTATTCTGAAAAAATATATGTTGCAAATGTCTTTCGGATCGATTGTTTGTCAAAATTATCGACCACTTGTAGCATAATTTGCGTGTGAAAATGACTTGAATTAGGCATTTCAGATTTCGCTATTCAACTGTGCAATAATTGTTTACTTATCTACAAGTTCTGACTGATCCTCTTTTCTGGGTAGAATGATATAGTTTTCCACGAGTAACTTTATTGCGGAAATTAAAAATCTTATTAGTGATCTGCTGTAATGTCTGCGTTACTCACAGACTCATTTTCCTACTAAATTGCACAACACTTGTTGTAGAAACACTGCTGACAGATAATGTGATCGTGACAAAGTATACAGATGTAAAATTGCTTTCAATAGGTAATAGTCTAAAATTGAAACCAATGATGACTGCATTTAAATATAAAATAACATTTATAGGGTCTGTATCATTTGAAATTCACACAGAAAATGTCAATAATATGCGTTATATATTCGCTAAATAGATACATTATTGTGAAATGGGGCAAAGGTGTTGAAACGTGCTAATAAGAACGTGATGTCCAAATCATTAATACAAATTATATACAATGTGATAGAGAGTACATAAAAGGTAATATGGAAGCAACAAGCAAATCACGTAGAAGCAGCAGAGTTGTAGTATTAAAGAAGTGGGTTACGAACCACAATGGGCACATATGCAGCCATAAATTAAGCAGTAATCCATCAGAGTCTTAGGGATACTATATTGGATCTGACTACAACCAGATTCGTCCAGGGATTTCTATCAGCAATGTGAACGAATGTCAATGTTTCTCGACCTGTCACTTGTATTTATCCACTCTGCTTCCTGCACCTTCAACTATACACTGGGATGTCCTTTTTGACAAGTGAAAATTAAACACAAATTGTATCTGGTGCGTGTTTATAGTAGTGCACTAGACGTAAACTCGATATAACATAAATTTGTTAATTTGCCCCACATAAACTCGATATAACATAAATTTGTTAATTTGCCCCACATAAACTCGATATAACATAAAGTTGTTAATTTGCCCCACATAAACTCGATATAACATAAAGTTGTTAATTTGCCCCACATAAACTCGATATAACATAAATTTGTTAATTTGCCTCCATATGGCACGTGCGTCTCACTCTTAATATCCTTGCACATGTTGGCATGTTAAAAGATAATTCCTTAGTTATTCCAATTTCTATAACAATTTGTATTTTACATATGAAACACTGTTCTATAACTAATCACACATGATTATCTTGAAAATGTTTGAACTAGTCACATATGATTTATCATGCATATCGTATAACTAGTCACACATGATTTATCTTGCATATCGTATAATATATGCTTTATCGAGAATATCATATAATCAGTCATGCATGCTTTCTTTCACATCATATCATCAGTCACAGACACTTTACCTTCCATATTTCCTAATAACTCACCTTACTGATCTCGGAGACGACGCTGAGAGGCATCACAAGCACTGCGACCATAAGATCCGCAAGAGCCAGTGAAAGTATAAGGTAGTTTGCCACGTTATGTAACGATCGCTCTAAAATAACTGCGGCAATAACAAAGCAGTTTCCAATAATGCAGCATAAGACAAATAAGCCGAGGATGAAACTAGTCAGCACCAGGTGTTCTCGACTGTAAACAGTCAGAAACCAGCCGTTGTAATTAGTCTCGTTGTCATAAATGCTGTTGTTTGTTGTGTCGCTAAAATTCGTAGTGCTGATACTGAACTGGTCCAGATCATTTCTGGATTTCTTGAAAAGTGAGACACCAACTTGAAGGTATGTTGATAAGCCCAAATTGGGAAAACCAATAGAGTGATTGCCGAAGGTAAAGTTGATCATGATTATGTTGTTACATCTCAAAGTAGTTTTTATTGTGATTGCTATAAAGCTTACATTGTAGTATACACATACATTTATGAGATACAAGTATATTTGTCATAAATATGGTGTGCAGGGGAGTAGTAACTATACCACATCCTCGTTATTTATTATTGAATCAATATCCCTGCTACAGGATCTTGATCAGGAAACCAAACTTAGATTAAGAACACTTCTTGCCATATCTCACGAAAACAGAATCATATTCTGGTTTGAAATTGAACAAGTTCCAATAATAACATTTCAACAAGTAACAGAATCTCCAAATTCTTCGCAGTTTACTCCAGAAAATGTCCTTTGCGACCGTTCTGCAAATGATACATTGAACACTTAGTGAGCACGTATTAATTAAGTTATATATCATATCAATGTAAGATAGTATTATTTATACATATAGATACGTAGACACACACATAATATATAACATTATTATTTGTGAAATAGATCGTTTATTTTGAACACGTTATCAACAGCTTAAATATTACAAAGTTATGTGTGCCTAGAAGTCCCGACTCATGTGATAATGCTATAGTTTGTCCACAGTTATGTTACCAGGTTTCATTAATGATTATTTTAATGTGTGTTGAGCCTGCATATTCATTATTAAACACATGCACGTATTGAGTGAATGTGAAAATTTATTACTGTTGGTATCAATAAACATGTTTGATTCGTATGAAAGATGAGTCACCACTGTTGGTCCACACCTATTTCGATTTTTGGTTTATCAGCTCAATCGTTGATGCTTCAGTGATCTTGCCTTCTGTTGAGTACTGCACTTTTATGTTCAATTTGTAAATGATCGTCGATAAAGATGAATGTTTAACTTGAATATGAACATCATAGAAGAAGAATCTTTAACCTGTATAAAACCGTAAGAAAAGAAGAATATTATATTTGTATATGATCGTGGGGAAAACAATGTTCAACCTCTGTATGATCAAGGGAAAAGAAGAATGTTAAACTTGTATATGGGCATCGAAGAATAATGTTCAATTTGTATATACTCGTCTAAGAAGAAGAATGTTTAACTTGTACATATCTCGTCTAAGAAGAAGAATGTTTAACTTGTACATATCTCGTCTAAGAAGAAGAATGTTTAACTTGTACATATCTCGTCTAAGAAGAAGAATGTTTAATTTATATATACTCGTCTAAGAAGAAGAATGTTTAACTTGTATATGAACGCAAAAGAAGAAGAGTATTCAAAATATATTCATAGTGATGTGTTTCTAGTGTTTCTATCCCAGAAATTGTGTATATAACAATGACCATCAAGTAGTATCCAACTATAAACCTTTAACTGCATAAGGTCGCACGTTACAACATTAGATGTCTCAACATATATTTCTCCAGCGATTGATATCGCACAGCAAAACCAACAATTTCTATCACAGTCCTCCAGCGATTTCTATTGCACGGTCGTTCAGCGATTTCTATTGCACGGTCGTTCAGCGATTTCTATTGCACGGTCGTTCAGCGATTTCTATTGCACGGTCGTTCAGCGATTTCTATTGCACGGTCGTTCAGCGATTTCTCTTGCACGGTCGTTCAGCGATTTCTATTGCACGGTCGTTCAGCGATTTATATTGCACGGTCGTTCAGCCATTTTTATTTCTATCGCACGGTCGTTCGGCGATTTCTGTTGCACGGTCGTTCAGCCATTTCTCTTGCACGGTCGTTCAGCGATTTCTATTGCACGGTCGTTCAGCGATTTCTCTTGCACGGTCGTTCAGCGATTTCTATTGCACGGTCGTTCAGCGATTTATATTGCACGGTCGTTCAGCCATTTTTATTTCTATCGCACGGTCGTTCAGCGATTTCTATTGCACGGTCGTTCAGCCATTTCTATTGCACGGTCGTTCAGCCATTTCTATTTATATTTCTTAACGACGCGGACGATAGAAGATGCATTTTTATATCAGCCTATACTGTTCATTTTTGTTGTTGTAAATCTCCCATGCATATTTCACAAAAATCATTACCTGAAAGATTTAAATTTGACATGGAATCATGCAGGTGTACGTCTCCAAATCATAGACGTTTTTCTCATTTTACTAGTATAACCTGGACACGATTAAACAGTTGTCATAGCTATTCGAAAATCCTGCCGGTCTCCAGCCTGTGGGAGCGTTACATTCAGGTGGTCTGTGGTGTCTTCATCTTATCATTTCTCAAAGTCGTTTTTGTCGCTGTGGCATTACCTCATGTACGAGAACTATGTTATTTTTTCCTGCTGCCATGTCTTTTGATGTGGTCGAAATGTTGTAATTTTCTGAAACGAACATTGGTGTTTATCGAGATTTAATTTACATAAATGACTCCCGGTATTACAGAATGGTGATCCTTGGTATTTAGACAGCTAGTCATACAACCATCTTTAGCATACACTTTAACATCTACTGTAGACTTTGTCTATGGGTCTGTACAAGTGTTATCAATTGGGCACACATTACAATCTATAACATTACAATCTATAACACACAATCTATGTCTACTAATATATTATTAATCTGTTTTGTTTATTATTGTGATGGATAAACAACACATTAAATAGTGCGTCAGGTTTGCGTGCTCTCACCATTGCTGTTTAATATATACATGGACATAATAATAAAAGAGGCAAAAGTACAGAGGGTAACATCACCGACTCAGAACAAGACAACTCAGAGGAAGAAAACAATAAAATAAATGAACTACTTTTGGCAGACGACCAGAGCCTCGTATACGAAAATGAAGACCAACTACAAAATAATGTTAATTCACTATCTGCAACATGTAGAAAATAAAACATGAAGATCACTTCACAATAGATGAAACTATGATAATATGCAAAACATCGATCATACTAAATATACAGATAGACAACATAGGAGTAAAACAAGTAACAGAGTTCAAATATCTCGGTAGTATTTATACAGAAAATGGAAACCTCGATAGAGAAATAGAGACGAGATGTCAGAAGTCAAATGCAGTAACATACCAACTGTCACCACTACTTCTTCATCCCAAGATCGAGATGGAAGTTAAAAGACAAATGATCTACAGTATATTCCAACCAACACTGTGTTACCAGTGCCAAACCTGGTCTCTCTCATCTTCATATTACAGAAAGATAGTGACATGTGAGATGAAATGCTGAAAGAAATCAGCCAGGTTCACCAGGCTTGATAGATTATGAAAAGAAGATATCAGGGAAAGAATAGGTATAATAACTCGTACAGATTACATAGAAAAGCAGATGAAGTGGTTTTGCCACATTATGAGAATGCATCACGACAAGTTGCCCGTACAGGCATATAACCAAATGCGATAAGGTACTTAGTCAGTGGAAGACCACGGAAAAGATGGATAGAAAACGTCAGGGACATCCTGAACAGTCATAGCACAGCCGATGCCGCACAGCTGGTTTAGAACACAAACTCAAGCTCCAATCACCCTACGCTTAACGGCAAGAGTGTATAACAAACCACCTTGGGAAAGACAATAGACAATAGTGATATGTTTTCAATTATCCCCATTCTCATAATCTTCACATATAAAATTAGAAATAATTATAGAAATATTAAATATGTTTTCATAACCCTTATCCAATCTCTGCTAGTCAGTGCCAGTCTGAGGAATGTGTCAAAAATAAAACCTGTTTACTCGCTTATATTGTCTTACGATTATTGCTTTCCTTGCTCTGTTTTTCTTTACCTGCAGAATATCACTCTTAGATATAACCAAATCCATATGTAGATCTTTAAATGAGGTGTTCTCTAACAATCTTACTTATGTTAACTTGCTACACAGGATAATGTCATTAACCTCAGCTAAGCGTATTCTTAATGTGTTCTTATGGTGCATCAATATGTGTTCTTATCGTGCAGAAATATGTGTTCTTATCGTGCATCAATATGTGTTCTTATCGTGCATCAATATGTGTTCTTATCGTACAGCAATATGTGTTCTTATCGCGCTGTAGTGTGTTCTTATCGTGCAGCAATATGTGTTCTTATCGTACAGCAATATGTGTTCTTATCGTGCAGCAATATGTGTTCTTATCGTACAGCAATATTTGTTCTTATCGTGCAGCAATATGTGTTCTTATCGTACAGCAATATGTGTTCTTATCGTGCTGTAGTGTGTGTTCTTATCGTGCTGTAATGTGTGTTCCTATCGTACAGCAGTAAGTACTCATATTGTGCTGCAGTGAGTATTCTTATCTTGCTGCAGTTTATTATTAACCTGCTGCAAAGTGTGTTTTTATTATGTTTTAGTGTGTGTAAATTAGGATAAGAATTGTCAATTTGAAAAAAATGGCAGTGTTATTATTAACGTTGAAATAATACTACTGTATCTTCATGTTGTTCTTCGTTGATTCTCAAAGTTCTCCATATCAGCAGGATGTAGTCTCGAGAATGGAATGCGTTATGTCTTGTCTTACAGCTTAGTTGTTATATCTGCGCCTTTCGACCTGGTAAATCCTACTTCAGCATTGCTCTATAGCTTTGACTCTATATGATGAGATAAACTCTACTACACATGTCTTTTATATACTCTTTCTACTTACAAAATAGTAACGTACAGTAAATTGTAATACTTGGCAGATAACGTTGTCGCTATTCCATGTTCTTCTTTCGGGCTGCGGCAACACAGAAGCGGAAATAACAATACTACAAATACCAATTCTAGTTCTGCATAACCTTGACATATGTTATTTGAAATGTTATGACGTCTACCCAAGGATTTTGTTATACACAATTAGAGCACTACGTCATATCCACCTGCTTAAGACTAATACTGCAATTATTCGTATCTTTACCAGTATGTTCATGCTATCATTCACACTTTCATATTGTGGTATAAATGGCTTGGTAAGGGCGACTCACTTGTTTTTTTTCTCTCAGGTAAAAATGGACTAATTAGTATTTCTAACGTACCATATCGGCTGGGGATAGAAGATAGTGAACTTCGATATTCACGAAACCAGATTGTGTTAAACATTTTCACATTATCTCTGTACCGTTGACTGGTACAGTTTCATACGTTTCCTTGTGTTCCTATGCTATATACAACGTTTTCCTTCTGTTCTCATGCTATATACTATTTTTTAATATTAATTGACGTCGTGGACATGTTTAACTTATAACTTTGGTTATTGAAACCGCGGTAATGTAGTAGTAAATCACTGCAACCTCGACCAGCGGACACGGATGTCGAGTTATTCATCGTTTAGATTAAAAATTAACCATGTGTTTCACCCAAACTACACACTGCGAAGGCTACAAAGCTCATGCTCTGTGAAGGTTGAGGAAACGTCCCATCGCTACTGAACAAAAGTATTAAGCGATGATATGCTTGATGTGTCTGGACAACTATTGGCTAGGCAGCTGTGCACTTGTGGGAAACCTTGTGTTACAAAGCTGGCTCTAGTTCAGCTTACCTTTATGATAACTTTATACCGCACATTTCTGTCAAAGCTAGTTATGTTTTGCTCATTTATACACCGATTATCACTCCAGTCGTAAACATTGTATTAGAAAAAGAGTACACAAATTGAAACACTACAAACTTAATTCCTGTGTTCTATAGACCAACGCAAGAAAATCACTTGATAATTATAATTATCTGTTTCTGCTGCATCGTTTTTCAGTGTTGGTCACATGAGAGCTTTGCGATAGCGATATGACAATTCGCTTTATTCGCTATACGCAAAACAGGTTAAGCATACAATAAATTATATGACAACAATTTGCTTAATGTGATAATGATCATATTAGTGATTATTAGGGAAACGATGTTTACGTTATTTAATATGTTGTGCCAATAATTGAATTTGTTGTAGTTTTGGATATACATTTTTTTTCATTAATTGCAAGATAAATTTTGGTGCATTAGTAATTTACTTTTGTAGACCAATTCTTCTACTATGAACAACCACCGTTTATCGGATGTATTAGGTCATTGGTTAAAATAACAAATGTGACACAACGCGTATTCGTTCTCTGGACTACCTGCTGGTAATCTATATACGTAGGACAATTGTTCTAACACAAGAGGATCTAGATAAGTAGGACAAATGTTCTAACACAAGAGAATCTAGATAAGTAGGACAATTGTTCTAAACCACGAGAGAGCTCGATAAGTAGGCCATTTTCTCAACTACACGAGGGATCTCCATAAGTAGGACAATATTTCAACTACAAGGATCCCCATTGGTAGAACAATTTCTCCTACTATAAGAAGGATCTCCTCGATAAGCAGGACACTATCTCTACTACAAGAGGGATCTCGATAAGTAGGTAAATTTCATTACTACAAGAGGGAACTAGATAAGTGAGACAATTGTTCTACTACAAGATGGATCTAAAAAAAGAAGGACAATTGGTATACTACAAAAGTGATCTAGATAAGTAGGTAGATTGTTCTACTACAAAAGTAATATCGATAAATAGGACAACTGTTCTACTACAATAGTGATCTAGATAAGTAGAACAATTATTCTATTACAAGAGGGATCTAGATAAGTAGAACAAGTATTCTATTACAAGAGGGATCTAGATAAGTAGAACAATTATTCTATTACAAGAGAATTTAACAGGAGTGATGAAAGACACTTTAATTTATGTTAATATGGATTCAAGATCTTATCATAGACTGACAGTGTGTATGTTAATATGGATTCAAGATCTTATCATAGACTGACAATGTGTAAGTTATGGTCAAACTATCTGTGGATTAAATATAGCTGAAGTGTTGCACTGTTTTGACTAAAGAATCATTTAAACTGATTCTGTAGATGCAGGAACACAATGTGTGAGAACACTTGCTCCTACTGGTGTGACAACTCCTTGTTAGAGAACACTTGCTCCTACTGGTGTGACAACTCCTTGTTAGAGAACACTTGCTCCTACTGGTGTGACAACTCCTTGTGAGAGAACACTTGCTCCTACTGGTGTGACAACTCCTTGTTTTAGAACACTTGCTCCTACTGGTGTGACAACTCCTTGTTTTAGAACACTTGCTCCTACTGGTGTGACAACTCCTTGTTTTAGAACACTTGCTCCTACTGGTGTGACAACTCCTTGTTTTAGAACACTTGCTCCTACTGGTGTGACAACTCCTTGTTTTAGAACACTTGCTCCTACTGGTGTGACAACTCCTTGTTTTAGAACACTTGCTCCTACTGGTGTGACAACTCCTTGTTTTAGAACACTTGCTCCTACTGGTGCGACAACTCCTTGTGTGAGAACACTTATTCCTACTGGTGTGACAACTCCTTGTGAGAGAACACTTGCTCCTACTGGTGCGCCTGACAACTCCGTGTTTGAGAATACTTGCTCCTACTGGTGTGACAACTCCTTGTTTTAGAACACTTGCTCCTACTGGTGTGACAACTCCTTGTGAGAGAACACTTGCTCCTACTGGTGCGCCTGACAACTCCTTGTTTTAGAACACTTGCTCCTACTGGTGTGACAACTCCTTGTTTTAGAACACTTGCTCCTACTGGTGTCACAACTCCTTGTTTTAGAACACTTGCTCCTACTGGTGTGACAACTCCTTGTTTTAGAACACTTGCTCCTACTGGTGCGACAACTCCTTGTGTGAGAACTCTTGCTTCTACTTGCTCCATGTGTGAGAACACTTGCTCCTACTTGCTCCTTGTGTGAGAACACTTGCTCCTACTGGTGAACAACTCCTTGTGTGAGAACACTTGCTCCTACTGGTGTGACATCTCCTTGTGTTAGAACACTTACTCCTACTGGTGCGACACCTCCTTGTGTGAGAACACTTGCTCCTACTGGTGCGACACCTCCTTGTGTGAGAACACTTGCTCCTACTGGTGTGACATCTCCTTGTGTTAGAACACTTACTCCTACTGGTGTGACATCTCCTTGTGTTAGAACACTTACTCCTACTGGTGCGACACCTCCTTGTGTGAGAACACTTGCTCCTACTGGTGCGACACCCCCTCGTGTGAGAACACTTGCTCCTACTGGTGCGACACCTCCTTGTGTGAGAACACTTGCTCCTACTGGTGCGACACCTCCTTGTGTGAGAACACTTGCTCCTACTGGTGTGACAACTCCTTGTGTGAGAACACTTATTCCTACTGGTGCGACAACGATTTGTTTGTGAACACTTGCTACTACTGGTGCGACTTTTCCTTGTGTGAGAACACTTGCTCCTACTGGTGCGACACCTCCTTGTGTGAGAACTCTTGCTTCTACTTGCTCCATGTGTGAGAACACTTGCTCCTACTTGCTCCTTGTGTGAGAACACTTGCTCCTACTGGTGAACAACTCCTTGTGTGAGAACACTTGCTCCTACTGGTGTGACATCTCCTTGTGTTAGAACACTTACTCCTACTGGTGCGACACCTCCTTGTGTGAGAACACTTGCTCCTACTGGTGCGACACCCCCTCGTGTGAGAACACTTGCTCCTACTGGTGCGACACCTCCTTGTGTGAGAACACTTGCTCCTACTGGTGCGACACCTCCTTGTGTGAGAACACTTGCTCCTACTGGTTCGACACCTCCTTGTGTGAGAACACTTGCTCCTACTGGTGCGACAACTCCTTGTGTGAGAACACTTGCTCCTACTGGTGCGACACCTCCTTGTGTGAGAACACTTGCTCCTACTGCTGCGACACCTCCTTGTGTGAGACACTATAGAATGCATATGATGTATATGAGACTAACGGGAATTGAACCAGTCCGTTCAACGGCACCAAATCGCCTAGCAACTAGTGAACACGCGTTCTTGCGTACTTGACTAACCGCATCTCCAAGAAAAGATGCGATTTCATCAAGCCATTCAAACCGTGCACAGAATGTCACCAGAACGGACCGATCGAAACAAGGACTATTACAACAACAAAAACATTCCGTAAATGTATTGAAATATCCTCAGTAACAACAAACATATAACATAATATCCGTATTAGTTTTGCAAGTTCAATAAGCATGATATAGGTTTTGAAAACTGAATCATGGGAACAAGATGCTATGAAACGTGTTGTATGGAGGAAAAAGCTCAGGAGCTGGAATAAATCCCAAACATATAGTTTTAGCAATTGGTTGCACGTCACAGAAGACACACAGTAGCATAAAATGAAGCAAGTGGGCATGTGTTTTATTGTACAAACAGTAGACGACTCTTATTCTGTCTCAGATTGTTCTTGTGATTCAGATTCATCAACTTCATTGAATTGTGCGGATTATGTAAATATATACGTATATACACCCTCAAGTATGTAAAACAAACTAGAGACGACAGGTAGAAACATGTATACACTCCTAAGTGTGTAAGTAAAATAGAGACGACTGGTAGAAATATATATATACACTCGCAAGTTTGTAAAATAAACTATAGACGACAGTTAGAAACATGTATACACTCGTAAATATGCAAATTAAAACTAGAGACGAGAGGAAGAAATATGTATACCCTCGCAAGTAGGTAAAAAAAAAGGGACGATAGGTAGAAACATGTGACATTTACCAAGTAACATGACTAAAAACGAAGGTATCATAAACATGTTACTTTTTTGACCTGAGTTATCGGTTGCCACATGAATCATTATCTCTGCCGCTTCCAATTAAACACATTTAAAAATAATACCGTGAGAAATACTCAGATATACTGACATACAAAAATGATTAATATACGAACTTCCGAAACAAATTGAGATAAAAATGTTCACCTTTTTAAATAATGTATCCTTCATTGGATTCACACATAACTAAGTATTTCATAAATCGTAGGTCGAATTTAATGAAGACACGTATCCTGCCTTCCTGTTACATGTCTCACGTGTTGGCAGTTAATGAAAAACACGAGCGGATGCCGTGAGCACGAATCCAAGATTACACAAGAGGGCGGGTAAGTCAGTCACATCAGACGGCATAGTGATTAAACAGCTCTCATTAATTGAGTTCAAAAGCTGATTTCTTGTTATCTGGAATTAGAAAAACAAAAACAAGAAATTTATATTGACCCTCTATAACTGAATACTACACACATATATTTTGATGAATGTATGTATGTGTGCGTAATTATGTGTGTGTGTGTGTTTGTGTGTACGTGTTTCAATGAGAATATATTTCGTCAAATAAATTATGGAAGAGGATGTATGACATGTTTGACACATGTTGACAAGGGTGAGAGGGGATTTAATGAAATGTTTCGGTCAATAACGTCGACGTTTATACGATACAATTAAAAGTTTTAAAATATATAAATGTATAAATATGTATTTCCGTAACTGTAGTTTTGGTATTATCTATATGTTCCTCGAAATCAGCAAACAGACGAACCATATTTGGAACCTTTATAGTTTGGTTCATTTGCCAGCCGGTAGCGGTAATTGAAATCTTAAAATTTCTCCTGTTCTCCGACAAAACTGATCAATGATTAAATTGGTTAACCTTTTACCCCTGACCGATGTACATAGGTTAAACAACTGTAAACACATCCATAGGCCTAGAAAATATGCTTTGATTTCGATCGAAGGTTAGTATATTTTAAAAAGCTCCATTATCCTTGCCTTTTGGTGATGCCGTGTATATTTCTGTTTGTGAGCGAATCACATAATACTGTTTATATCTGCGTTTCTGTTGTATTCTGAAATTCTAATCAGCCGGGAGTTGAACTCTTTGGTAAACATTGATACCACTATATTCTGAAAAGAATTAGAGTTGTAAAATGTGTGTAAAGCTAAATGTTACAACATATATTGTCTATCCGGAATAGCACAGTTTGTACGAGCGAGACGTATATTATAGAGAGATTGTGGCCGTGGGTGTTCGATTTTGTGTGTGTAGTTAATATGTAGAAACTTGAACATGTCAAAGTCAGTGCGATATTATAAGACAAATATTCGCATCTATAATATTTTCCTTTTTGTATTATTCTCGCCAGGCATTGATTCTAGTACATTATATGAATATAAGCATAACATAGTGGACATTAGAATTTTCTATTGTTTTCTCTTGTAGCTATATCCTCGAACAAATGTCATTATCTGATTAACGAACTAACGCAGTGTTGCCCAACCCTTTTTTTACCATGTCCCTCATAAGTCTTTCTAAAATTATGATGCCCCTATATAACATATACCTATGTTCTTTTGTCGTGCAGTTGATCGGTGCGGCCCTGCTGCATAGGAAAGTAGTTCTAAGTGTGGTAACTCGGTATCAGCACCAACGGGTATTAGCCGGGGTCTGCCATGCGGATCTCCTGTGTTTTTCAATGTTTACACACAACACATAACTAGCAATCATATCATAGGTGCTGGTAGAACGATGTTGTACGCTGATTATATCCTAGTTGTGTAGGCAAGGAGAAATCGAGAAGAGTGTGTCGTTGAACTATAGGGGGGCAGACTGACACATTGGTGTAGAGATACGGGAGCAGCCGTAGCTCCTTCTAAGGCATACATAACTGAGAATGTCATACAAAGCGTGCGCGGATTGCAATATGTTGCAGCAAGTACGGAACCGATAGGTCTACCCATAAATTTCGAAACTTGTTTGACAGTAGTAATAACACTTAGCAGGGAATACAGAGAATGTTGTCCCACCGTTGTGGAACAAGAGGTGCAGGCCTTGGTCAGTGAGAATGCCAAAGAGAGGGGTGTTATTATATACACTGATGGATATATGATTAGACATATTCGCAGTGATTGGGCCTTCACAGCTCAGTGCGCAGGTAAAACGGTCAGGAAGGAGAGTGGGACCTTTGCTGTGACTACCAGTAGCATGACCATGGCGATTATGGCGGTGACCAGGGCATTTGACTGAGTATCCACATAGAAGGCAAACAGGTCTGCATCTTGAGTGACTCTACGAGTATAATTAAGACGGTACACGTGGGTCTCGTTCACGAACAGTGGATTGAGGCATTGAGAAAGGCGAGGTTGAAAGTAGTTACATTTATTTTTGTGCCGGGACATATAGGTATTCATACATGTAATGAAAGAATAGATCAACTGACGTCTTGCGCGATTCTGGTACAGGGCAACGGATCGAGCTGACGTTTTGAACTCCTTAAGAGTTATAGCATGCGAGAGTGAGACTAGTGTGGATGATGAATCCTTTTCGATGACCTGGATTAAAGAATAGGGATTGAAATGCGGTGTTGTTAGAAGTGACAATTTTATAAGGTGCTAAAAAATTATGGTCAACCAGCAAAGGACCGGTACTGGCAGCAGAAATATAATGGCGGTTACATTCAGGGAGAGAACGGAACAACTTTGGACTTATCCAGTTTGCAATGATGATGAACCGACCACTAAATAACTAACTATACATATATTTTTTATATTCAAAAATTGAAATATTCCTAAATGAAGCAAAATTACAACCTGTTTGAATCCCCCCCCCCCTGAACAATAAATTTCCCCCCTTATGGGGCTGGGGCATCCCGTTAGGAAACACTGATCAAACGTATTAACCCCAATGTTTGCATATGATGTTATATTTGGTTAAATCCCATAAATATATACTTTATACAGGGCCGTGTCGTATATTTGTCTACCATGTCCAGTTTTTATACACGAAACAAATCCGTTGATCTTTGTCAGCATACTAATTATTGTCTCGAGAAAGGAAATTCTACCACACAGTTTCAGACTGTGTTCAGACACGGTGTCTGTGAGTTGATTAGGTATAGGCGTGTCTACTATTGCAGTAATATGTCCGCCACGTCTGAATATAGTAACTGTTGAACATTATTTCTGGGTTTAAAATATAATTATATAGTTTTTCTCGAGTAGAGTAATCGCAGAAATACTTAAACATCATATTTATGATCTGCTCTAATGTCATACACTTTACTCGCAGACTTATTTTTCGTACTTTAAAAAAACGCCTGGTGAATATAATTTGAACGTGTCACCGGATACAACCGTCTGTCTTGTGTTCCAGAGTACAGAATAATGCAATTTAACGCTTAAATTATACTAATTATTTGATAAACCAGCCATGTGTAAACGGTGTCTTATAATTTACTGCGAAATATCTCAAAAACATGTATGTGAGTTGTGTTTTAACAAGCATACTTTTGATCTATATCACATATGAACGAAAACTGACAACAATTGATGCATTTAAAGTAAAAATATAATTCATTTGGTCTGTATATTTTCAAATTCACAAACAAAATTTCAGTTATATGCGTTATATATTTACTGTGATAAATCATTTTGAGGTTGTGCAAAGCTAGTGAAACGTGTTATATCATATATTATTTTATCCAGTCAAAGTCAAAGAATGTTCCAAAACGATTTTTCTGGTTCATTGAATTCTGAAAATTTTCATAACAAGCTAGAGATGGAATACATCTCCTCCTTGTTCTCGTTCGCAGTTTAACATGTATATACAGCAAGTCTCCCATGCAGTTTCATATGTGTACAGAGCACGTCTTCCATGCAGTTTAATATGTGTACAGAGCACGTCTCCCATACAGTTTAATATGTGTACAGAGCACGTCTTCCATACAGTTTCATATGTGTACAGAGCACGTCTCCCATACAGTTTAATATGTGTACAGAGCACGTCTTCCATACAGTTTAATATGTGTACAGAGCACGTCTTCCATACAGTTTAATATGTGTACAGAGCACGTCTTCCATACAGTTTAATATGTGTACAGAGCACGTCTTCCATACAGTTTAATATGTGTACAGAGCACGTCTTCCATACAGTTTAAAATGCCTACACAGCAAGTCTCTCATATAGTTTAGCATAATTACACTCTCGTCCGGCTTTCGTGATAAATGCTGCTGCATCTGAAAGCTCATCAAGGCCCAAATACAGTTATCTGTCTATATATGTGGGTAAGTGCTCCTTCCTTAACTGGTTCAGTGTAATACAGTCTTGAAAGATATGTTCCGTAGTCTATGCTGCCGGCCTACCTCGGCACAAAGGTGATAGAACCATTCATAATCTATTTAAGTGGCTATTTAATATATTATTTCGTGTTCTGGTACAGAAGATTGTAATTTTTTCAGCCCTGTTGAGATAGGGACAGTTGTATTTTTAGTGGTCGACTTTCCAATGAATTTAGTAGGTCCTCTTGTCCTGGTAGGTGATTTCATGTTGTTCCTGGTGCTCCATCTTTTGCTATTATATTTGCTTTTTCATTTTCTAGTATGCCACAGTGGGATGGTATTCATTGTAGTACTACTCTTCTTTAATGAACACTTCTTTTAACACTTTCGTTAGGTCTGTCAGTTTATTGCTGTCAAGAGCTTGTATGCCATCAGTAAGAAGAAACACCACATGTTGACATTGACTTGTTGTGCGTTTAATTAATTCAGCAACAATGATTATCGTGTGTACATCAGCAGGGTAATTGGAGCACACAATTCCAATTCATAGATAACGTATACACATCACAATCAGACATCAAAAATATATTTCAAATAGTTTGAAATTTCAGTATTTGACCCTGCTGCTCATTTAAAAAAAAATAAAGTAGTTGTCGCATTAATAAATGAGTACGACAATCAATGAAAGGTAATACTGCTGCGAAAATGACTACCAATAGTACTTACGTAGAACGCACGTTTTTGAAAATAACTTGACGACAATTGACAAACTACCACTAACAAGATTATAAACACATACCATTTCGAAACGCTGAAAATGTATTGTGTATGTTTATTTGTATTTTGTGTGTTTACACCTAATATCCCTTTAGTGATAGTCTGCCAGTTGTCATCGTAAGACACTAAAAAAACGTGTGTTCTACGTAAGTACTATTGTTAATAAATTAGTATACGAACAAAAACAAATATGGTTCTATATGTATACACGCTCTGCTAGTACTCAACTAATGTGAAAAGAAGTTCACAATTCCAAGAGAAATAATTTACAACTGTACCATTCGATCAACTGTACCATTACAACTGTACCATTACAACTGTACCATTACAACTGTACCATTACAACTGTACAATTCGATCAACTGTACCATTACAACTGTACCATTCGATCAACTGTACCATTACAACTGTACCATTACAACTGTACCATTCAATCAACTGTACCATTAGAACTGTACCATTCGATCAACTGTACCATTACAACTGTACCATTACAACTGTACCATTCAATCAACTGTACCATTACAACTGTACCATTACAACTGTACTACTACAACTGTACCATTACAACTGTACCACTACAACTGTACCATTGCAACTGTACCATTACAACTGTACCATTCGATCAACTGTACCATCACAACTGTACCATTACAACTGTACCACGACAACTGTACCATTACAACTGTACCATTACAACTGTACCATTAAAACTGTACCATTACAACTGTACCCTTCGATCAAATGTACCATTACAACTGTACGATTACAATTGTACCACTACAACTGTACAATTACAACTGTACCACTACAACTGTACCATTACAACTGTACCACTACAACTGTACCACTACAACTGTACCATTAAAACTGTACCATTCGATCAACTGTACAATTACAACTGTACCACTACAACTGTACCACCGAAGTTAATTCGATCAGAATACTATTAAAATAGTTATGGTGATTTAATATGTATGTATATAATATCTTTAAACATATAGAAGGAATGCCAGGACTCGATATCAATGTACAGATAATAAACAAACTAAGATATGAAGATGACACTGTTCTTTTAACAGCAAGTGAATATGAACTACAAAGACTAATAGATCAAGTCGATAAATAAATTTAAGAATATGGACTGGATATAAATATTTTTTTTTAAACCATGATAATCAGCAAAGTTACAGAAAAACAGGTGTTAAATATAAACATACATTGAGAGAAACTATCACAAGTAGAACAACATCAATATCTTAAACAAATAATCACAAATGACGGCAGATGTTAAACAGAAGTTAAAAGGAGAATAGGAATGGATAAAATAACTTTCAATGACATGAGTAAAATATTAACATCTAAACAAATTACAAACAAGCTAAATATGAGAATTATAAAATGATACATCTATGCAGTATTAATGTGTGGCTTAGAAACATGGAAACTAAACAAACAATTAGACGACTAAATTAATGAATTTGAGATGTGGATATATAGAAGAATAGAGGAGGGGGCGGGACATCATGAAAAGAGAAGAAATCAGACAAAGAGATTCAAGCAACATTTAATATGAAGAAATAATTATTATAGGAAATAACGAGTCAAATACAATATTTTTGACACAGTAAAAGACATGAAACCTTGTTGAAGACCTTACTTGAGGGACAAATCGAAGGAAACGAGGAAGAGGTAGGCAGAGATACAAGTGGGAGAATAACATCACACTATGGACAAGTTGCAGTCTAGCAGAGGGCATCACCAAAACAAGAGGAATGGGATGCTGGAGGGTTTTTGCAGCCAATCTCCGTTGCGGATAGTGCACTTGCCGATGATGATGATAGATTGTGTACAACTATTCAGAATTATCACATAAAACTTGTATCTATTCAGAATTATCACATAAAACTTGTATCTATTCAAGAGTCAAAGAAGTATAAAACATGATCAATATTGCATGAGACTATACTCTACCCTATCTGAACAGAGAAAAAAAGAGGCTGAGTTGTTATATCTTCACTGAAACAAGCACCCAGCTGTCTAGATATCGGTTTCCCAATGACTAATGTAGTCTTCGGCATCTATAACATATCGATGATGCAATGTCGCTGTTCTTTTAGTTCTGATCGACCATAGGCGTTTTCATGTAAACAGCAATTAACATCCCCATTTTCATCTTTCCGTTGGAGTATTCATTTCTGAAATTATCTCCAAAAAATAACACTGCTCGTTCACTTGAAACATGTCTATATCTGTAATTCTGTCTCCTTAATAAAACTCACTGTCTTTTGTAGTTCATACAGTTTCCTATAGAGCTTTGATTCCAGTGTTGTTTCCTCTGTTCAACATTTCTGCCTGAGCGTTTCATACTTAGAACAATCTTGAAGTATATGCATGGTACCCTCTGCTGCCTATTCATATGCACACATGGCCGTGTTGTCAATCTTGAACTGTGTGTACATGTGACTGCATAGTCGGTTGTGTCCTGTTCTGAGGCGTAGAATTATAACTTGTTCTGATCTGTTCATAATGTGATAGTCATCTTGTTGTGGTGTTTGTTGCTTTCTTATTTACTTGATCATCTGCTTTTTTCTGATGGTAGGTGATTGGTATATCTGGTTAGTCCTCGGCAGCACCTTCCTTAGACAATTGGTCTGCTTTTTCATTTCCTGGTATTCTACAGTGAGAGGGTATCCACTGCATGGTTACCCGATACTGGTAAGACAGTTCATTAAGTAGTTTTTGCAAATCTGTTAATTTTCCAGACTTGAGAGCTTGAAGTACTGACCTTGCTTCGTTCAAGAATACCACGGGCTGTGGGCCAATCTGCAAGCATGACACATTGTTTTAGTGACGCACTTTTTTTAAAAAAATGGGTTTTTGGGGGTTAATTCGCACCTCCTTTCTTAACTCTAACATGATATTTATTTCTAGGAAGCAAAAGTACATTTAGTTAATATATCCCATGCTTTGAATCATCCTCATTCAATTGTATATCATATAGCATTTCTACAGTAAACAGCTGCCTTATTCTACAAAATAGAATGTGTAGCAGTGAACTGCAGTTACACATGTATAACTATCGTGTTGCATGTGCTCCACAACGACCCAATAGAGTGAAAAATATCAATCTTCTACAATGAAGATTTGTAATTTAAAATTGAGAATTCAAGACAAACTGACAGTCCACGTCACTCCTATTGGCATGGATATTACCGTGATTAGGTACCATTAGGAGAAGTAGGTACCATGAAACCTTGGCATATATCGGTATGAGTGAGGGAGGTTGTCAAAAAATAAAAAAGGGTATGGCCCACAAATGGCTTATGAACGACACATATATATGGGTGGGATCTCCCTAGCATAGTGGTTAAGTTGTTGACCTTGTGTTCAAAAGGTCATGGGTTCGTATCCGGCTCGTATCGTTTTGTTTACAATGTGGATTTTTCGAACATCCCTGTGGATTACTGATTGAAGCAACGGAGTTACGTGCTATGAATAGTACTCTCGGCAGGCGGCGTGTCGATCTGTTGAGAGTAACAGAGTACGAATTTGGAAACCGAGTAGAGTGAAGTCAATCCTAAACGACGTTTTCGACTTTCTGAACATATTTATGGGTGTCGATGAGCATGTGAGTACATGTGTGTATGTTTCTACATATGTAAAAAAAAAATTTAACCTTTAGCGCATTTTTAACGCCGTTGGTTAGCGATCTCACACTTTACTAGCTTTGCTATATGAGGGCGATAATCATCTCTTCTCCCTCACAGTCTTTACCTCTCGGATTAATAAGGTACCAAATTAAGGCTGGACCGATCAACCGTAAACATTTCCGTCTCAACTGGGGAATGAACCCAGGACCAGTCATATGCGAATCCAGTGCTCTAACCATTGCGCTATGCGATATATGCACGCATGTATGGATTTACTCTATATATTATATATGTACATATGCATTTTATGAGCATCGTTATATATGCATCTATATGCCATTATTGATCGTGCCTGGTCCGTCTATATATTGTAGAGACCGGTATTTGCCATCATGGTGTGTGTAATGATTGCAGTATTCTAGTGTTATACCAGTTAACTGCCGTGCGGTAAATGATCACCTAATACTCAACAGCTGTCCTTAAATTTTCTGACATTCATATCACAATCAATATAAGTGATGGATCATAAATAATGATTTTGTATTTCAAAAATCAATATTATACACACACGCACACACATATACGGGGTAGCTACAAATAGTTCTTGGAATAGTCGACGCGTTTCTATGAAAGATGCTAATATGGAGATTGTATGTTAAGAAGTTGGTAATTACCTTGAACAAAGGACATATCAGATATGACCACATATATTCTCTAAGAGAAGATACAGATGTTTGTATGTGTGTTGTGTTACACACAGGGAGCCGCGTTAGCGCAGTGGTTAGCGTACTGGCTTCGCATATGAGTGGTCCTGGGTTCATTCCCCAGTTGAGGCGGAAATGTTTTCAGATCGCAACGGCTCCCAGGTCGACCCAGCCTCAAATGGGTACCGGATTAATCCGGGAAGTAAAGACTGCGAGGGAGAGGAGATGGCTACCGCCCTCATTTGCAGAGCCTGTGAAATGTGAGATCGCTAACATCTCACACCCCTACGCATTAATAAATGCTATGGGTGTGCAAATGTGTTGTGCTAGTTGTATCGGTGGAACTGGAAATGTTTTTGATTGACACATCTTACACATGCCAAATGCTGTTTTGCTTAAGTCACCCTCAGAGACACACTCACAGCTTAATACCTATCCTCAGCCAACGCATCAAGTCCTCTGAATTGAAATTTGTTGCATCTCAGAAATTTCTTTTGGACAAGAGCAAAGGACAATGTATACTGGAAGTTGATTTGTATTCCCAGGGTACTGTCTACCATGCTTTCATTACCGAAGGCGGAACCGTTAACAAGTAAATGCTCGTTAATACCATCCGTCGCCTATGACGTGCGAACAGGAAAAAGCAACCTGATAAATGGAAAACGATCAGTTGGTTTATGCTGCATGGCAATGCGTGGGCACATCAATCCCTACTGGTGAAGCAGTACCTCACAAAGAACAATGTGATTACCTTGTAACAATTTCCATTTTCACCGCACCTTGCACTGGCTCATTTTCTCGTGTTCCTTAGACTTAAATAGTCGCTGAAATTACAGCGATTCAAGGATGCAGATGACGTTATAACGTATGCGACAAGACAACTGATAGAGGTGGCAAAGAATGGGTTTCACGAATGTTACCTGCCACTGTATGCACATTGGAAAGGTGTGTAGTTGCCGAAGAGAACTACTACAAAGAAAATGTAGTATTGTAGTATTATTACTTATTTATATATAATAAATACATTCTGGGAACGTTTTGAAACTACCTCGTACTACTGACACATACACACACGCCATATTATATATACACACACAGAGCCGTTACCATATATTGTATGTGGACAGTATGTATAATGTATGAGGGAGATTGTTTAAAAAAATGATCGTGTATGTGTGTCTGTAAAACATGTATGATATATATATATATATATATATGGACGTCTGTGTATGTGTGTGCTTGTTACGCATGTATGATATATGTGTATATGGACATTCGTGTATGTGTGTTACACATGTATGAGAGATATGTGTATATGGACGGTGGTGTATGTGTGTGTTTGTGAAACATGTATGAGAGAGATGTATATATGGGCAGTGGTATATGTGTATGTTTATTACACATGTATGATAGATACGTGTATATGGACGTTTGTGTATGTTTGTGTTTGCTACACATGTATGAGAGAGATGTACATACGGACCTTGGTTTGTGTATTCAACTCAAAACCGTAGATGAGGGGAAGGGGTTTAGAATGGTGAAACTCCCCTCTCCGTGTAGAATGACAGACTAGGGCGTTTAGTAATTGGAAACATGACTATGTAGCGGGGAAACTCCCACTACTTTAATGATTTATTCCCAATACGGTCTCTACAATCTCACTAAACCAGAAAATGACTTCCCTCGCTTTAGTTCAATTTGTATCTACGGTATTGGTTCAATCAACACTGTCAACAATAGAAGACCTCTGTCTAGAATTAATTAGAACTTCATCTGTTACATTTTTATTATTGCCTTACGTTTTGTTGGTCACTATTTATATACTTAGAATCGCATGCCAAAACTAGCCAAAGCAGACCAACTAAAGACACGAAAATAATCAAAATGATCTTTCTCGTCATGTTTACGTTTTCTGTGCACAGGTTTTATAGTATCGACTATGGTCACGGTTTGACTCTTATGTGGGAAAGGTAGAATTCCCAAGATGGTGACGTCTCAAGAAAATTGAATTTGACATGTATATGTTATTCTCTCAAGAACATTTCCAGCTTCACCGATGCAACTAGAACAACACATATATAAAGCTAGCCAATTCCCATGCGTGCATACTAAGTGACTCTCTGAATAAGATTCAGAAAGTCATATCATGTGATGCACGTAGAGAATGGGTGGAGTCATTAGACATAGTAGAAATGCGGACTACGAAGACTCACGCTTATTTTTGTCTCCGGAAACGCGGGCGTGGAGGGAAACGAACGAGCCGACTAACTAGCTAGGCTGGCAACCAAACAGACGGTGAGCCTATGGACCGAGCAGACATAATCATTGCTCTTCGTGAATTCTCACGATCAGAGGATTTTGAGATGAATGAGCATGAATCAATATCGATAATGCGCGACTTGAGAGTGAGTATGGGTGTGGCCCGTAGAGAACCCCTTACAGATATTTCATTACCCAACATAGACCCAACATAGAACCGGAACCATCAGCCGTTATACTCTGAGAGATTTACTGAAGCAGAGCACCTATGGATTTGTCCGGTGTGCGAAGAGGATAATCAACATACCTAATACCTAATATATGAATTAGAAAATAACTCTTTGTAGATTGGGAGTTTGGTGTGAATATACGAGAGATGTGTGATGATTGGTACATCTTTACTTGAGAGAAAGAGAAAAAGTAAGAGAGAGAGAGAGAGAGAGAGGTGGGTTTTCTTGGCATATATATACGTACAGACGAGGGTTGTGTGTATGACTCATGTAATACCGCATTTTCAAGGTCTGAAATTCAGTGAGGCAAACGGGTCAATCACCTTCCAATAGCGAATTTCTTCTGCATTCATACTTAAACACCTGCAGATCAATATGATGTAGTCAGGAAAACGGAATGCGATGTGTTGTAGTCTACATCTTTGTTATGCTATCCCCTTTCGACACGCATGGAAGAACAAGTTGTTGATACTGTTTAATATACTCTAATAGATTACATAGACATATTATTTAAATGTGCAAATATTGCAGCTATGTTGTCACGGCATTTCGTATCCACTTTCACGTCATACTCTGACCTTGGCTATTGACAACAGGCCTTCTAACAGAAATAATTCGTTACTATTCTTGATTATTCCCGTGTTTTCTGTTGGCAAATATTTATATACTTGAAATCGCATGCCAAAAATATCCAAGGTTACTCCAAGAATATAAATGGCAAATAATGGTAAAAGTGACAACGATAAAAAATGTACTGAATGAAGGCATGTTTATGTTGAAAAGATAGGTCTTCTAAATCAATAGTCGGTCACGCTCTGACTATCTAGGAGTCTCTTTCAAGAAGAACAGGCGTGTATATTCACCTTTTTCTTCTGGTGAAACCCATCATCATTTCATCTATGACCGGGCTCCAGTATAGACTTGTCAACAGAACGTAAACAAGACTGCATTCGTGACGCGTTTGATTATTGTCGTGATTTCTTTGGTCACTATTTATATACTTGGAGTAGCATTTCAAACAAAATCCACGGGACACCAACGAAATGCACGGAAATAATAAAAAATTAGCCTTTCAGTTCATATTTATTTTCTGTACAGAGGTGTTTACTCTGGACGGTCTCATTTCATCTAAAAATTATATTGTAAACATAATACGTTTGGTCTAAGTATAACGAGAGAAAGTAGGATGTAATACGCGATCATTATATGTGGTGATTCAAGATTGTGAATGTTCGAGAAATTGGATGTATAGAAAACTGTTGTGAGTTGTCATGGAGAATTCGGGAGTTTGTATGAGCGAATGAGTTAACGTTAGGAATTTAGGGCAAGGAGAAAGACTGAAATGTGACGTGTTTTGAGTTCTGTTATGTTGATCTCCTTGGACGAATTTTGACTTAAATTTTCAGTATATAGGTTGTATGTACATACACGTATTACTACTATTTAACAACAGGAATGAATGTGTAGATTTTGGAGCATAATTGCACGTATTCAACGATGTCCGAAATCATGTTATGGTAAATAATTCTACAGTTTCCAGTTATGAGGATATCTGACAATAGTTCTACAGTTTCCAGTTATGAAAATAGCTGACAATAGTTCTACAGTTTCCAGTTATGAAGATACCTGACAAAGAGTCATGACAGTTGTGAATATCCTAAATAATTGTTGTACGTTAAATGCAGGTGCTGTGTTCTACTCTGCATTGCGCGTTGTCACTGTTACTGCAGACGCTGTGTTTCATAATCGCACGCACACATACGCACACCGAAGTTTCGACCAAAAGGCATGAATCAAGGTTACATACCCGTATACATGAGAAAATTCCGAGCAGGGACGACACAACTGGCATTCACATGGCTAGTGAGATGTGAAGCTGGTCGGAGAGATACAATTGTAGTGTACAATAATAGGAAATATACAAAATCACCTTGTCGTACTCTATTCAGGGAGCCGCGTAGCGCAATGGTTAGCGCACTGGCTTCGCATATGCGTGATGCTGGGTTCATTCCTAATTGAGGTGGGAATTTTTTTCTGATCGCAACGGCTCCCGGTTAGACCCAGCCTTAAATGGGTACCGGATTAATGCGGGAAGTAAAGACTGCGAGGGAGAGGAGATTGCTACCGCCCTCATTTGCAGAGCCACTGAAATGTTATCTCGCTAACATCTCACACCCCTACACCATTAATAAATGCTATTTGTTACTTTACTTTACTTACTCTATTTGCAGATTGTTTTTAGTGGCCAGCAGGAACATGCCAAGTCTGACATGTTATCGTTGCTGTCTTGATGTATATGTTCTTCGTCCTATTAAATTGCCGAAGCTGTGGTGTACCAATCAGAGATGATTGTATTGTCCATAAGTCATAATAAGTAACAAGAATGCTAATCGTGACTCCAGTATGCCCGTGAAGTGTTATCTTGTCCGGAACAATAGACTTGTCATTACTATTATTATTGATGCAGTAATATTACTAGGGTGGAGTGGCTATACAGATTGGTTGAAGCCAACTCTATTTCATTGACACGGAACTGTATCTAACTTGTAGAGATGACATGCTGTGTTTTTCAGAGAATAATTGCAGATTGAACTAATGAATGTTGTGACAATGCGTAACCGACATTACTATTGATATTTGTGACTAACGGATGTCTTCATTGAGAGAATGGATGTGTAATCAATGAATATGTAACACGTGGACTAGTGTTAGCTTTTAAGTAAATAAACAGTAGTGTTTTTATTATACAGATTGTTGTATCATTCAAGAATGATGAAAAGTGATGTGAAATACATATAAATATATATGTACAGTATACATATAAATAAATAACAATGCATTTAGATTGGATAGTTAAACTAAATGTATTAATTACTAGATAAATCTATGGACCCCCATCGATCTCAGCACTGTGAGGTGGTGATGGGGCTTATTTCAGCCATCAGAGGCTGAAATTAAAACTGGTCGGGCAATGCCACTCGAGCAGGACTATGTTCCTGCTTAAGTAAGTATGGTACTGAAGACGAAGGCAACCAGCCAAAAGGCGCACAATTAATCAGGGAGCCACGTACAACACACAATGGGTGTCTATATCAAATAATAGTTGTGGTGCCTGTCTTGTGACGGACGTTCAGACAGGGACTGTGCCGGGAGATATACGCTTAGTGAGTACGTTCTAGTTTGTTTATTGCATTCTTTTATTTGAGTTATTCTCCCGTGTTTTACTTGGTAAATTCGATATTTCAACGATAAATACGGCAATAATAAACATCGTCACGAATGAAGGCTTATTTTGCCTGTGAGCGTTTGTCTTCTAGTAGCGGAGACCACCAACAGACATAAGCATTCTTGCTACAGTTTTATAGGTTG
Source organism: Meghimatium bilineatum (assembly GCA_034231615.1). Classification (NCBI taxonomy): domain Eukaryota; kingdom Metazoa; phylum Mollusca; class Gastropoda; order Stylommatophora; family Philomycidae; genus Meghimatium; species Meghimatium bilineatum. The sequence continues at coordinate 22,991,655 of CM067299.1, forward strand.
CGGGGGCGGGCGCTACGCTTGAGTCAGTGTTCATTTCCGAGAACACATTGTTATTTTCCAGACGCATACTTTGTGTAAACACATTTGGCAGATAAGCAAATCGTTTCATTCCGCAGAAAAGTGTGTAGAAATTCAAATTTGGACGATGTTAATGAATATATTTTCGGTTAAGAAAACGAGCTAACACTAAATCAGTTCTACTGTAGAAAGTTTCTATACCAGAAACTGAGTTTCGTATCAAATGCTGTAATGAGGCATCTACTTACACAAAAGATCATTTTAGCAATAATGAAACATCCCTTACGCAATAGACGTAGTTGACCAAACTCCAACTCCTTGTCGACGTTTTCACTCTTGACATATTAGCCATTTAATGTGAAGGGTACAGTGCGCTACAAACTGTTATCGCATAGAGCTGAAACACTCCAGACGTGGCAACACAATGGAAGGGTGCCACATTCTAAAGACACCACCTAACGTCAGAGGCCTGCCTAAATGGGATTTCCTAGGTCTATATTGCCCAACTTCATCCTAACACAGCGTATATATGCTCTACATCTCACATTTTTATATTAGTTGTCATGATTAATTTTAAATTCACGAAGACGACGATTAAATATATCTACTATAACTTTCCTCATTTCCATATAATAGTTTCATATTCACCTCTCTGTTTCTTGCAATACATCGACTCTGATTGGGTGACATTATCCTTGTATGTGTGCTATTATTTAGTTTGCGTCTTAAGAAAAATACTTTGAACGAAACATCGAATTCTTTGCTTGCGTCTATGATATACTCAATTAAAATATTGAGTTTTTCAGCTTATTTTACTTTACTACAAACGCATGATTTTACCTAACTTCAATTTGATTACTGAAATCGCATGAGATTTAGCAATCAAGGAAATGAAACGCCCTGACCTGCTGTGCATGTTGTAGAGATGACTAGAGTGTTTCGGTGAGGAATAGGAAAACGTCTTACATGTTAGATTGACGGAAAGATATGCTGAAGTCGGATGTACTAAACGTAAAGTCGTAGATACTGAAGCCAAATCTTAAATCATGATACACCACATTCAATTATCTGAACTACATCCTTATAACAAGCAGGGGTGTGAGAAACACTAACGTAAAAACAGGCACTACCCAAATGAATGGAAACTTGCACATATATACACAGAAACAATATAGATATTAATAAATAATAAAATATTAAAGTAATACCCGTAGCCCACTGAAAGAAGGCCATACAGCTGAATTTAAACATCTATTCTTCGTAGAATTTTCGTGACATATCGACATAAAATACCCCATGCAATACCTCACTGTATGTAACTGCGAGTAGTTACTTTGAACTGTCTATTGTCTGGAATAGCCTCTCATAGTGACGCACAATATGGTAGTTTGGTTGCTTGTTTACATTGAGGGAGTCAAGAAAAGGCCTCCAGAGAACGGATATTTATCTTTATCTGTGCGGTTTTCCGATGTGCGCCACGAATCCCCTTTGCTAACACGTTATATAAAAAGTTTCACAATACATTATCAACAACAGTGTTTATCGATATTGCATTGATCTATTTCAATTTCCTACTTCACAGCTTTCCATGTGAAATAGTTGAATCTTTCACGTAAATAATGTTAACCATATATTTTCTATGAGTATTCATAGGAATGAAAAGATCAGAAGGTTATGCATTTACTCACAGTAGATGTCAACAGCTTCCAAATTAAACGGGTTAGAGAGTTCAAACCAACTGTGAAACATTTGTGCGGAAGGTGTCAGAATTGACATGAAAATAGAAACAATATACCAGAAGGTCAAGGATATGGCATAAAATCTGACACCTCGATTTCAGTCGGTACAAAAATAAAAATAAACGAACAGAATATGTGATAAATTACACAGTTTAAATCAGGTTTGCCAGGCTGTTGGAACTGTTTATGGCCAAATTTGAGATAGAACATTGCCAAAAAAATAGTTAAACTTCGTAATTATGTATAAAATGTCTATGGTATATTGTCTATCCCCAGGTGAATGATGGTTCATACTTGCCGCTAAGCGTAGGGGTGGGAGCTTAAGCTGTCACTTTAAAGCCAAATGTGTCGCCGTGGTTGCATTTAGTCCATGTTTGTTAAAGGATATCTTGATGTTTTCTATCTACCAATTTTTGGGCTACCTTCGGCTTTCCACTCGGTTATTCTTGTGTTATATTCTCTTATTGGTATTTGGTTTGGCTTCATTCTCATAATATGCCCGAACCATTTTACTTGCTGTCTCTCAATATGTTTAATAAATGATATTATACCAACTCTCTTACTAATTTCTTCGTTTCTTATTTTATTTAGTTTACTAACCATTTAAGTTTTTCTCAGATACTTCATTTCATAGGTAATGATTTTCCATTGCTATGAGGCTGCTAAAGACCATGTTTGACAGTGGTAGCAGAGTGTAGGTATACAAATTGTAGATATTATCTGTTTTTTTCAATCTTGATGTTTGGGTCAAGAAGTAATGGTAAAAGTTGGTGTGTCACTGTGTTAGCTTTTTTGGAAAATTATATGTATATCTCTGTCTAGTCTTCCATTTTCGGAAATATGTAAAAATAAAAAAGATAAAACTAACCTCTTCATCTTCTGCGTTATATCTTAAATAGTCAGTAACAATGTGTTCTATACGCGACTTTCCTAGAGTATGAGCCCTGGTACATATTTCCTAATTAACGAGTGGAATGCAAAATTTATTATTTTTTTCTATTCAAGCCAAGAGTATTGAGTGTGAGTGAACGTAAACCAGAGTTATCTTGGCCTGCGAGAGAGTGACCGTGTCTTACGTAATCACGCGGTCCTCATGGGTCATTAGAAATCATCCTTATAAAATGACACTTTTGATTATTCCCATGATTTTATTGGTCACTGTATTTACTTTGTGTCGACGGTCAATGAAAGCCGTCACGTTAGAAATATCACGTTAAACACTAAGAAATTGACTCTCCAGCAATTCAAAAAGGATATGCGATGGAGTCTAATCCGAAAAAACAGCCATTGTTTATAGAAATTAATAGGAGCTTATCTTTGATAGAAATATGCAAAACTACACAGCCGAACATAATTGACTTCGATAATCAACTTGAAGAGGAAGAGTCACATATAGAGGTAATCGATTTTATGGCGATTCTACTGTAACTCCAACATGTTTCCTATCAATGTATTCAAAGTAAATATGTAGTCTATTTTCTCACACATTGTCACCTAAGTCTGGGACACCGACTGATGCCGTGTCACACAAATAGATATTTGTTCAATCATTGTGTAACAATCATTTAATCTCGTCAAAAATCTGTCATATTATCATTTTGGGCGTCAATATTTGCTTAGATATCTCTGCCTGTTATTGCAGGAAATAACAAACATGCGCAAGTGTTGCATATCTGTACAGCTGACGCAATACTGATTTAATAAAGTTGCAACATACATTTGATAATTTTGCACACAGACATTCTCCCATCAGACAGACAAACATACTAGAATGAAAAATGAAAATACTAACTGGCATAGCACATAAGGCATATATATATATATATATATATATATATATATATATATATATATATATATATATATATATATAGTATATATATATATATATATATATATATATATATATTAGCAACCATTAGAAACGCATCAGCAAGGTTTTTTTCCACATGAGCTGCTGCACGTGTTGATTTTACATAAACTTTCGTTTACATTTTGAACCATTTTCTCATTCAAATTTGCAGTATATTTACAATTAACACATTTCATGTCTGGATAGTAAGCAGTTGTCCATCCTTGGTATACAATTTTTATTTTACTCACTGTCAAGTTACAGGTCACATCCATCATTTATATCACGTGTGTCACCCAGCAGCAACAATACAGGCTTACCGTCAGCGTCTCCTGCTATTTTAGCATTTTGTAAATTTCGAGTATGGTGTTCCATTCCGCAATGAGTGATACCTTTAGATCATAGGTTCCGAAAGTGGTCTATATGGAGTCTGAATGGCCTATTTCGACTTCAGAGGGGAGGGGGTTTCATGTTATCGAGGATAACATTTTGGGCGCAGGAGGTGTACCTGTTTAAATAAAGGTATGAATGACAATTTTACATGTTCTTTTTACAATTGTCCACTCTACAAAATACACACTCATAGTGGCAGCACTGTATAAAAATACAAAATACAAAAATGAATGCAATTTTCCTTGTATTTTCCTTTTCCGGTGTTATTCCACCTCTTCCGGTCAATCTGCATTACACATATCAATGTGTCCGTCGATGCTATTATTGAGAAGCATAATAACAACTAGCCATCGATTTTGTAATGTCAGTCCATGTATGAAATAAATAGTAATACAACTTTTTCGATAAAAAAAAATGCCTTTGACTAACCTAAACTTTGTTAATGTGAGCACAAATTTCAACATTTTTGACTTTTAATATAAAGTTAGAATTTATGTATTTTCTGATTTGCTCGGGAGGCACAAGAAATGGAAAAGAAAGATCACATCAACAAAACAATGGCAGTGACAAACGTACTTGCACGAATCTGAGTTGAAACATTGAACTCGTAAATACAAATTTTAAACATGAAAACAAATCACACACACATATATATGTATATATATACAGTGTAATTGTAAAATATCGATACATGGGTCATTAGTAGAAACGGTATAGTAGGGTTACATGTAAAACTTTTGTTGGTCGGCGAGTCAAAATATGCATGGTTCGTGTTGGATAGGGTCAGATAGTTGTTTTTAAAAGTTCTTTAAAATTTCACAGTTCATCGTAGCTTTTATCATAAGTCGTAGAAAATTTGTGTAAAAAAAAATTAGATGTCTGTTGTCGTCTGCACCATGGAAAATCAATTGTTAGTGACGCACACATATATTTCGTTCTAAGCAATATATTTCAAAAAGCAAAATAAGAGGTCTGAAGTTCGATCATATTTTATTGTTTCACTAAGATATTGTGTGATATTATATTTTTCGATCTCACTGGCCAGTGTATATATTCATTTTATATCAGTCTGACGAACCAGAAACCGGATTGACTGGCCATATTGTTCACCCATGCAATATATAGTTGATTAGGATGCAGCAACCCAATTTATCAATAGGTATTAACGGAATACATTATGATATTTGCAATTTGCAAAACAGACTGAATCGGCGTTGATATCTAAAAGTCTTTAGAAATATAAAAACTTCGCATATTTAGTAACAGAAGAGCAAACACAGATATGACGTATTGTTGTGGAAATACATTAAAAAAACATCTTAAGAACGAAAACATTTCAATCAAAACAAAACACGAAGAACTGGAAACAACTATAATAATAAAACAGCAAAACTAGATATATGAATGCATCGCTTTGAGACTGTATGGCTTTAGAATACCATACTGCAATACGTAATAATTTGCTAGGGTTTACCTGATCCTATCATTAGTGGAGAAATATATTATTGCAGAGACTTATATGTCAAATATTATAAGACCATACAATAGTGACGTCGACTACGGATGTCCATTTTAGTAGAATGATACAATGTTGTGCTTTGGTATTGAATGCACCACATTCCGTAGGCTCTCTACAAACGGCAACAGTTATGAGGAACATTAGTTTTAATTAGTGGTGGGCTGATTTTTATTTGAAAGTGGCAAAGATAAAAATTAGAAACGTGTATATAACTTGCACATGCACATACAATTTTGTACAATACAAACGATTCCGAAGGTGCAAATACCACTGGACTTCCCGATGAATAGCAGTTTTCTTTTCAGTTTCTCAAATATCCAATCAACTATTACTCCTAATAATAAATACATATTAAGAAAGTACTAGCGAAATAATCAATATAAAAAGGTAATTTATCCCTAACACTTTCGCCTGTATGGCAAGCGGGACCTGGACGTCTAGTTCACGTAGCAAATAATGGATAATCGTTTTTTTAACCATGTATGTAGTAAGAGGAGATTAATGAAAGTTGAGAAACAGACTGATAACATGTTACATGTGAACATAATCATAGTTGTTGCTGCATGTCCTGTCACGATTTCGTACTTTTCAGTTCTGTCACATGGTCCTCAAGAGTGGCGAAGAGAAGCAGTTCAGAGAACATTACACCTTGTCTCTTTGTTGGACACTCCAAGGTGGCGTGGAATGCTGGGTGTACCATTACTGCGGAACTGTCAACAGATCTGACATTATAATGGTAAGATAGTTGACCTACACGTGTATACTACACCTCTAAAATGACGTTTCGATCCTCCGACACTGCCACATTAGAATATCTCCCTTCATTGATTGAACATGTATCCAAATGCCTTCCCTAACACAAGCTTATTTTTTAGCAAATACGCCGTATATGAGTCTAAATGTGACCTAACTTGCTCAACTGAGGAAGTCCTGCACTTTTGTTAGAATAGTTATGGCCTGTGAATAGCCATCTGCTTACAACTGAAGTGATTAAATCATCACCATCATCAACTTGAACATGCTCAATCATCAATGATTATTTTATTTGTTTAAAACTTCATATAATAAATCAATCATACACGTTATAAAAGAGAATAAAAAGAGACTTTCTAGCTTGACATCATGCACTGATTTCTAGACATTGAAATTATACATATTTCCAACATCATAGCAATGATTGGTTCCAAACGCAAACATAGCTATGCGTTTCTTTACAATGTTATGTATTTTTTAAAATACGTTTGTAAGGTATACTGGTGTTAATTTATAAATTAGTTATCACATCCAGGAGGCAATTTTGATGGATATATTTGGAAAAAGTTTACATCTCCAAGGGTGTGTCTATAAAAATTGTCACCAAGTTGTGAAGCTAGTGTATCATCTCACTCCATCAGTCAAAAACTATCAAAAAATTAGCTTATTTAATTTAAAAATGTTACACTTTTCAATAAAATGCTGAAAAGAGAATAGAATAAAAAGATCAACGTTATTTAGGATTAATTCCAAGATAGCAAAATATGATGAATGTGTGATGTCCTGCTACAACAAAGCTACGAGGGTTCAAGATCACGTGTCGCCTGTTGGAGGTCAAGCACACAAAATGTCAAGGATATGCGAGCAGAAAATAAATGTGTAGAAAATCTGTATTTGCCATTTACACAGTCTCACGTAGAAAAGTTGTATTTGCCATTTACACAGTCTCACGTAGAAAAGTTGTAACTTGCCATTTATGAAAACTCAAGAACACAAGTTGTAACTTGCCATTTATGCAAACTCAAGCACAAAAGTTGTAACTTGCCATTTACGCAAACTCAAACACAAAAGTTGTAACTTGTCATTTATGCAAACTCGAGCAGAAAAGGTGTAACCTGCCATTTACACAAACTCATGTAGAAAAGTTGTAACTTGTCGTTTACACAAACTCAAGTGTTCGACACAGCCATCCCGGATACGGTACGATGATGAATATCATGATTGTGTCGAGAAATGGCACAATTACCACGTTATAGGAGCCGAGTACTACACTAGTCTCTGGTCAATCACTGGATGGCTAGGCAAGTGTAGGCAACAAACATATAGTAGCTCAATTTCCTTTATCACGATCGCTTTTCTATAAGGCAATGTGATATTGTATTCAACATTTACGTCTTTGACTCCTGAAGTATTACTATCTTTGTCTCAACATAAACGCTATTTGTGAGAGTTGATTCAGTATTAGCTGTTCAAAATTCGATCAACAATATTTTACTTATTTTCTGCTCGATTTAACATCATGGGTACATGAAAAGTTGCCGTCTCCGCATCGAGGATTGGCTGCAACGAATCTCCATCTTCATCTTAATTTTGTGATACATTCTGCTAGACTGTAACATGTCCATCTCGTACTGTTTTTTTCGAATTTATATTTCTTTCTATCTTTTGATATCCGCCCTTGGATTCTACCTGTATTTTTTCAACTAGGTGTCATATCTTTTAATGTCTAAAATATTTTATTTCTGTGAGTGTTATTTCTCTTTAATTATTTTTTTTTCATAAGTAATGTTACCAGAAATTCTTTATTCGTTTTCTTTTCTTTCTACGAAGTTCCTATGTGTGATTGCATCCACATCTCAGAGGAATCAATTAGGTGTATATACTGTACATTTCTAAATTATTTATTTCTAAATGTTGAGCTTCCTTTTGATATGAAGTTGAGTATACTTAATTTTCTGTGTTCGTTAGAAGATTAGCGGAATATAGCTAGGAGAACAGCAAACACTATCATACTGCTCTTCTTCTTCTTCTACGTTCGTTCTCAAATAATTATCATCGATTTAGTGTGATTTTGCGTCAGGGAACTTGAAGTAAATTGTGTTAATAATACATTTGCGTTATGAATGAATACCTAGCATATCCGATTTCTTCACGCTGTAAATCAGGAGAGCTTTCCCAATCTGCGACAGCCTTTTTTATATTTCGTCAGAAAACAATGTATATCAACTCCATGACATGGTGTTTTATCAACCACTGTGCTCTAGGACCTTACAGGCCAAACAATGTCCCTAGGTGGTAGTCTTAGAAGAGGAGGGAAGCTGAAATTTATCCGTGTTCAACTACGCCTATATCATGCAAATGTTACACTACCAGGGAACATGTCCTGCGCAATTAAAGTCCAATTATCATCATGTGCCCTCGGGTACTGAAACATTTATCATCTCCTATAATGCTGCCGGTATAGGCTAATTTTCTACGTCTCAGTTTCTACACCCATTACGAATACATCGAGACATCTACTGCTCCCTCTTTACCAAGAGACATGCTTTTAGACGGTAACTAGAAGCTTGTTCTCGAGTTGAAACACTGTTTTATTTACGATTTGTGTATATAGTTTACGCCACTCTATTTGAAAGTGTCGCTGCCATCTAGCGATGTCCTGCACTCTCACTTTACTCCATATTTATCCCGAGACTTCATGCTTCTCGATGCATGCGAGATTGGGACATTGCAGTTCGGCTGTTCAGGCAAGACGAGGCTTTACTCTGTTGCAACAGTATTTTGGTGGAGTAAACAGAGGGGTATCTTTGAGAGTTCTTGTTTGTTACGTGCAATAAAATCTCATGCTACAATGAAAACAACTAGACGGACTTATCTGCAAGAGCATTCAAGTAATATATTTCCACATTGCACTACAATGATGTACATTTAGAATTTTGACGAACACTGAAATATTTTGACAATTATTGGTTATAAGGAGGTGGTGAATCCATTAAAAGATAACTAATTCATATACATTATGAGAAAAGAGTTAAAGTGAATCATAGAACAGAGAAATATGACTGATACAATTCTCCCATCACTCTAAAAACACATTGAAATAATAATGCTGGATAGATTTTTGAGAAAATAGAGCATAGCTAGTTCATTCATTTTCCTTTTGCGCTGAAGTTAGCGCATAGGGCAGAGGTCAGATCTCTCCAATTCTGTCTGTTCAAAACTATTCTGTGCAGTTATTGAATAGTATGGATATTGATTGTTTTTACTTTCTCTAAGTATTGTTCTTATGAGTGTTTCTTGTGGTCCACCCCTGGCTCCACACCCTAATAGCTAGTGCAAGTCATTAAACAGATCTCATAAACGGTGGCCACACATGATATAACTGAATGATATGTCAATGTAAATGAATGTTTACAGAACGTAATTGCTGATAAACACACAAAAAATAAAAGAATATGGAATCACTGTACGTGCAGTGCTAGATGATTGGAAATATGATTGTGTAAGAACACATGAACACATTGGGAAAAGAGAACAAGAGACAGAGAAAGCTAATTTAGAAAGTGGGGAAAAGAGAACATGAGACAGAGAAAGCTAATTTAGAAAGTGGGGAAAAGAGAACAAGAGACAGAGAAAGCTAATTTAGAAAGTGGGGAAAAGAGAACAAGAGACAGAGAAAGCTAATTTAGAAAGTGGGGAAAAGAGAACAAGAGACAGAGAAAGCTAATTTAGAAAGTGGGGAAAAGAGAACAAGAGACAGAGAAAGCTAATTTAGAAATTGGGGAAAAGAGAACAAGAGACAGAGAAAGCTAATTTAGAAATTGGGGAAAAGAGAACAAGAGACAGAGAAAGCTAATTTAGAAATTGGGGAAAAGAGAACAAGAGACAGAGAAAGCTAATTTAGAAATTGGGGAAAAGAGAACAAGAGACAGAGAAAGCTAATTTAGAAAGTGGGGAAAAGAGAACAAGAGACAGAGAAAGCTAATTTAGAAATTGGGGAAAAGAGAACAGGAGATAGAGAAAGCTAATTTAGAAAGTGGGGAAAAGAGAACAGGAGACAGAGAAAGCTAATTTAGAAAGTGGGGAAAAGAGAACAAGAGACAGAGAAAGCTAATTTAGAAATTGGGGAAAAGAGAACAGGAGATAGAGAAAGCTAATTTAGAAAGTGGGGAAAAGAGAACAGGAGACAGAGAAAGCTAATTTAGAAAGTGGGGAAAAGAGAACAAGAGACAGAGAAAGCTAATTTAGAAATTGGGGAAAAGAGAACAGGAGATAGAGAAAGCTAATTTAGAAAGTGGGGAAAAGAGAACAGGAGACAGAGAAAGCTAATTTAGAAAGTGGGGAAAAGAGAACAAGAGACAGAGAAAGCTAATTTAGAAAGTGGGGAAAATAAGTGCACATCAGACATATAAGAAGTGCACGAGAAATGATCATTTTTGTGTATTATGCCGGTTGGAGAATACGATCATTGAGCTATACAAATTGTAATTACAATGCAGCATGTGTCCTCAACGGCTGACTTTTTAACCATCTCTTGTCAATCTATTTATGTATGATTTTTTTTCTCTCTTCCTCTCTCTATCTCTATCTCTCTCTCTCTATCATCCTGGGTTTTTGTTCACATATTCTTGCATATTGTTATATTGTGTTCTAATCCTACACGTATCATGTGCAACTAATAAATTAATAAGTTGAATTAATTCGGTAAACTAATGAAATTGTATTTGCCAAACCATTTGTGCAGATTAATTGGCGACACAGCACATTTCCCATCTCTGAGTACATAGATATAGGGCGATTGGCCTACTATAAAACAAAGAGAGAGAGAGAGAGAGAGAGAGAGAGAGAGAGACTGTGGGAGTCTGAGAATGAACTCAAAAGAAACTTTCGGTCAAGAAATCGTTAAAAAACAATAACTCAAACAATTCTGAAGTATATATTCATTATCACCATCATTGTGTTCATTAGCATCTTCATAGTGATATGTTTGTTTGTTTTTTGTTTGTTTGTTTGTTTGTGAACCCCAGTAATTTCGCACGATGAGCTCTTACTTCCTATGTGCAATGGAGAGGTTTATGAGCTTTCTTTCATACGCAGGAGTTCACCCTTCGGATTAATGCAATGCGTATTTGGAGGAGCTTTCTATTCAGGGGGAGGGGGGTGTTACTCATGATGATATAATCATTGCGATCATTCTATTATCCATCTTTTCCTTCATCAACATCACTGTTATCATCGTCGTCCTTGTTGTCGCCATCATCATCATTGTCATCATTAGAATTCTTAGTATATGTAGCCTCATCTTCATCATTATTAACATCAGGGTCATCAGTCTGGAAACAAGACAAATTTCGTAATTCTTTCATTCTTTTCGCTTTATGCTAGCGGCGTCAGGGGTAAATAAAGTTTTCTGAAGACAATCTTTTTTTCGTGCTTCATATATGTATGTTTTCGTGAACTCTTTTATTTCTTCAATCCATCGTTTACACGCTCTGTCCTTGACTTAGTATCCATCGTGTCCGTATATCAATTCTTGTTGAAGGGCGCTATCTGATAGTAGTATGGAAGCGTGTGTAAACCATTTAATTTGTTGTCGTGTGGTGTTTTCATTTCTGATTCTCCCTCGTATTGCTACTTCGATAATTCTACACAGTTATTTCTATTTTAACACGTTTTCTGTTGGCTTACGTTGTTAGTTTCCCAGTTTGTGGAACGTTGTATCATTGTGGATGACAGTACCAAAGTCATTGGTAGCGTATTGAAGGTATGATGATAATTTTATATAATGCAGTTTTAGTGTTCATGTACACGTGTTTGTTTTTGAAAATAGGAGATATCATCCCTAAGATCTGATCTGCTATGTTGCATCTATTCTGAATTTCGTTGGTATTTTTCTCATTTTATGATAAGATGCTTCCTAGATAAGTTATTACTTTTACATGTTTAAGTTGTTTATCATTGGTGAAACTATAGTGTTTCTTTGTGTTTTTGAGATTGACATTACCTCGTGTTTTTCTGTGCGTATCTTCATGTTAAAGTCCCTACATATTGTGTAAGGTCTATTTATACGTTGTTGTAGTTTTCCCTCTGATTTTGATATATTGCTATCGTCTGCAAAAAGAACTTCACTCAGGAGGTGGCTTAGGTTCTCTTCGTCATTGGTGTTGGCAATTTGACCTATACCAATAGATATATGTAATGAATAGCAATGGAGATATATAACATTCTAGACGCACACAAGAGTGTATGTGAAATTATATGTGAAATACGTAATTACATAATCTCAGTAGCTCCCTTCAGCGTATCATAGGTTCAAACTATTCATGTTGTACTAGTTTCGAGGGCATTTTCTTTTGTGTCTTGCCGATAACACCGTATCAGAGTATAATTGAGTCCACTATGCCGCAACGGTATAGTCTGCAAATGTTGAGACTTGCCTTTTGAAGAATGTGACCTTCACTGCCATCTGTAATTATTTCGGTTCTGCCGAAAAGATCTGATTTTTCCAGTTTCGCATTGAAGATTTTCTCAATATTTTAGTCTATCGATACCTATTCTCTATATAATACTCCTGCTATTTCAAATTGCTTAGAGATACTATTTTAAAATTATTTGGTTTCATAGTGCACACATCTTATGTATGTTTGTAATCATAAATGTTATGTATGCTTGTAATCATAAATGTTATCTATACTTGTAATTATAAATTGTATCTATGCTTGTACACATACAAATACATACTATTTTATTATACATACAGATGTATGTATGCTTTTAATCACATTTGTTATGTTCGCTTTCAATATCTTCGCATTTTCACGATGTTGTCAAGTGGCCGGAATGTTGCGTGATTTACATCTTGGCTGTCATACCAACGATTTGATATTTAGTCAAATCTGACCTGAGTGTATAAACTAACTGTAAATTTGCTTATCAATACAATGATGTGAAAGATTTCGACCTCGGACGTTGTTTTGACCATCATTGACTTACAACAATTATTTCAGATTATGAGAAACTGATGGTCATGTAGATAAAACGTTCATCAAGACATTATTCTTCTGTAAGTGCTTCCATTGTTCGATATGTTCCTGTGATTGATTGTACGCTTCAACATAACAGGTCACTGCATTTATATTCTTCGCTCCTCGTTTAAGCGCCTTGCAACAACCCGACGACTAGGCTTATATTCAATAATTTATTGGAAACAGATTTATGAAAGCATTACACCTAATATAAAACATAACTAATCATATTCTCACATCTGTCATCGGAGTTAGGAAACGGCAATGTTCAAATGTGACTGAAATGTTAAACATAGACACAGGTTGATGTAGATGTGAAACATTCTAGATAACCAAGTATTTTATTCAAAATATCCTGAACATTTCATGACCTCTTTATGCAACATACACTTTTATGACACCAGATGTGCCAGACGGTAAAGAACCATTTATGCAAATGATGAAGTGGCTGATTAAAGTCGGACGTAGAACACATCCCATAGAATGTCCATCAACCACTTTCATGAGCATTTTCCAGAATTGCAATGCTAAAAGGGGCAAGTAGAAACGCTATTTGCGTCAAGAGCTGGACATTTTTCTGACAGCACGGCGAAGATAAGATTGCATTTTAAGCTTCGCACAATCTCTATCAGTAAATCACAGACTGAATTCTTCATGTACAAAGATCACCAGTCACAAGAGAGAAAGAGAAAGTGGGGGAGAGAGAGACTGTGAGTAGAAACTACGTAACGTGGATGTGGATAGAGAACAATAATTTCACAAAATATAAACCAAAATATAAACTATATTTCTGTCCATATCCAGAATTTAAAAAAAAAGTCGGAATATTTATTTTTAGTGTATTGATCAGCCCTATTAAAATTTCGAACTGCGCCAGTTCAGCTAAGAGCTGGGCTGTCGTTTATTTTCTGTGAGTGCGCCCTATTGAAGAGCTGAGAGTTCTTCTGGAACTGCTACCAGGCCAGTTGAATGAATTCTTTCATTGCCATTGCGCTTTCTCGTCGTCAGAGTCTGGCATTCCTCAGTCGATAATCGAACTTGAGCTGTACGCATTATATGATTTTCTTCAATTTCTTTACTTTGCTTTTCTATTCGTCTGTTCTCCGAAACTCTAGAAGGAGATATAGAAAGAATCAACGTAGTTTTCTAAGGAGAATGTCAACATGAAAAATGGAGGCGTGAAAAGAATTTTACAAATTGGAGACGAAGCCACAAAGGAACTCAGACATTCAAAATAAATGTTGCCGGAAAAAATCGAACACTATTGGATATATTGCAAGAATTATCAACACTGAATCCATGCGATTGGAAGATGTAGTAACACCGAATTCTTGTGATTGCTATGTTCAAGATAGACACGCTTGCTATTCTAGCATTCATTAGCCTCTTTTACCCATTTACTAATGTTACGATGTCTTCAGTAATTCTAACACCAGTTCAGTCACTTATTCCAATAACTGTCAATAATTTTAACAGGTAGAACCAGGAATAGGGTAATAACGTTTTGCTAATACTTAATAACACACATAATGACACACACAAATCGACGTTTCGACCAAAAGGTCTTTATCAAGACAAACAAGTGAAACAAAATTAAAACATATAACAATTTAATTTTGTTTCAATTGTTTGTCTTGATAAAGGCATTTTAGTCGAAACATCGATTTGTGTTTGTCATTATGTGTGTTATTAAGTATTAGCAAAAACTTTATTACCGTATTATTAGATCTACCTGTTGGATTTCAGTTTTTCGCACTAAGTATATATTATCATCATTTTAACACCAGTTTGGTCACTCATTCTTTCACCAGTTCGGTCACTCATTTTAACACTAATTCAATCAATCATTCTAACAACAGTTCAATATCTCATTTTAACACCAGTTCAATAACTCATTCTGACATCAGTTCGGTCACTTATTCCAACACCAGTTCAGTAACTCATTCAATAACCATTTCAATAATACATTCTAACACCAGTTCAATAACTTATTCTGAGACTAGGTATTCAATAACCCATTATAACATCAATCCGATCACTCATTCTAACACCACTTCTATAACCTATTCTGACACTAATTTAGTCATCCATTATAATATTAATTTAATTATTCATTATAACACCAGTTCAAGAACTCATGTTAACACCAATCAGTTATTCATTATAATATCATTTCAATGCGTCATTCTAACACCAATTCAATAACATATTCTAACACCAGTTCAAGAACTAATTCTAACACTAATTCAGTACTGTAATACATTAAAATAGTAGTTCGATGACTCATTCCAACATCAGCTCAGTCATCCATTGTTAGAGTAATCCGCGTATGGATATTTTTTCTCAAATGAAATTAAAATATACGGGTACAATTACAGCTTGTAATTAGTACTTCTTTAACAGTGTACCTCGCGTTATGTGAAATCTAAGTACACAGTGTATTGCCGGAACAGTTCTCACGATATGGTTATTGGTTTGTCAGTATGCTCACTCACACGGACAAAAGATGACGGATATACTGAGAAGAACAATAAATAAGCTTTAACAACTGTACATTCGTTATTTATGTGTGTGTTATGGGGGAGAAAACGAGAGAATAGAGCTTCATATGGTATGTTCATGCCCATCTCCATCGATCATTTTCTGAGCAGACATTAACACAGGCACAACTGCTTTCATAGATATAACCATATATTCAGGGTTCTATAAAGTAATAAATAACATTGGTGGACATTTATAGTCATGGATGTATGTACGTACACAAACTTGGCAGCGCGTACATGGAAAATAAACACGAAATGAGTGCACATTAATAAAATCCACAGATGTTTTGACAGACACTTACAATGACAATCTAACATAAGAACATACCTGCATTGACACAATCGGTTATGTTGAGACATTGTTTCAGGTGAATAATCGTAGCAGATATAAGCCCGTATATATATTTTAATAGGAGTATTACCTTGAGCACATATGTGGAAAAACACTGATAATAGGCGATACTCGGCCCGCAAATCAATGCTTTATACTTGACAACCCAGATGCCAGATTGTTGTAGGTTTACCACATTTCCCTCTTGTAAAAAGTGGACAAAATAGATGTTCATTTTAATTGAAACAAATATAAGCCACCATCATTTCATTGCTCCATTATTACTACCATCAGTAGTAATTCCACATTATCAAAGGCATTTTCTTTAATCGCCCATAAAGTAACGTCAAGAGATTGAGAAGCACTCAGATACTTAATAAGTGCATATATTTTGTGTGAGCACAGTAACATTTTCTAGCTGTTTCAGAGTAACAAAAGGCATTCTCTAACTAGACGGATGTGCAATCCAGTGATTTATAACGCACGATGTCTGACATTGATAAAACTAAAAAGTCTTTCTATATAGATTATTCGTCTTGAGACTTACTGCTTTTCTCGTCAAACATAATTTGTCAATTGTTGTGAAGGTAGCTAGCGACAAATTGCTTTCATTTGCTTTTTGGTTTCAAAGTGAGATTTCAATATCAGCAAAGCATTTGTTTTCTACAACAACACAAGTTCCAGGTTGAGGCACAATATCAGTACATTCAGCTTCCAAGTCATCTCGTCCAAATGTAAAACACTTCAATTTTGATAACAGTTCTTCGATAAATGTACATTTTCGCTTTTACAATGGTATTTCAAACTGAAGACAGTATTAGATTATGCAATGAAAGTAGAGATGTAACACTTGACAATATCACAAGCAACTCAAGAAGGTATATCTAATATCACATAAGAAAATTCTTGTAAGCATTGTTTCACGATTTACTAGGTGACGTTAATATTTTTGAATTCATCAACAGAAATGTATGTCTTTGTTTGTTTGTTCCTTTCGTGACGCAGACGGAACATAGAGCACGGGTTCTGATTATCCATGCGTTGCGGTCCCCTTGCCTACAGTTTTAGTTCTTATATTGTCTTGCAATCTATTATTTCTCCTTCTTTAAGTATAGTGTTTTTAATGTTGCTTTAGTATTCCCTTGTTTTCTTTCACCCTCAGGTGTCCACACAGAGGATTGTTGGTTTATTCTGTTTTAATCTAGTCTTAAAAGGTGACCCATGTATTTTAATCTGTTTCCCTTATGATGTTTGAAACATATTCTTGGTGTGTTTTGTTTCTTAAATCACTATTTATGACACAATTTGTGACGAAATATATATCTAAAACAACTGTGTTTTCCTTTTATTCCATCTTGTTATTTAGTTACAACATACACACTCATTTTTGTTAAAAATCCGAAAAATGATTAAATTAATTTTAATTTGTTTTATCTGGGCCGTTTGTAATCTATGTTATACTATTTATGTGGCATATAAAACAAAAGTGCAGCATGTAAAAACAAAGACACGTGTATGCGTATTCACATAATCTAACCAGACCCAAATGTAAAATCTAACGCCTAAAAGAGAGGACATGTCCCGTAAAATGAGGAAGTATGGTAACCCTATATCGTTTGAGCGTGTCATAAATACATAATTAACTACATTGAGTAGTTATTACAAACTTCTACCGAATTTCTTAACCTGGTTGCATCATTCAATAATAGTAATAATAACCATATATATATATATATATATATAGTATATATATATATATATATATATATATATATATATATATATATATATCGATACATATAGGCCTATAGACACAAATTACAACAAAACGAATGTTAACGTAGAATACGAGGTTGGAAATCATATAACACTACCGTCAATGGAGAACTCATGGAAAGTACTAGTCGTAATCCTAATAGGAGAAACTAACAAATATGGTGCTAAAGATGGTTGGGAAGCTAACAAATTGTACTGAAGATAGATCAGGAACTAACTAAATGTTGCTGGAGATGGATGAGGAAATAATAAACTGTACTGAAGATAAATGAGGAACTAACACAACGATGCTGGATATGTATGAGGAACTAACAAAATGGTGTTGGAAATGGATGAGGAACTAACAAAATGGTGTTGGAAATTGATAAAGAACTAACACAATGATGTTGAAAATGGATGAGGAACTAACGAAATGGTACTGAAAATAGATGAGGAAATAACAAAACTGTGCGGGAGATGAATGAGGAACTAACAACAAAACAGTGCAGGAGATGAATTAGAAAAAAAACGTTGCTGCATGTGGATATGCTATTTATTAAAATGACCGACTTAAAGCATGATTAAACATCTATTATCCTGGAACCTACAGGGAAAGAAGGAAACCTACTCACGACTACATCTATAAATAATCCTACTCACAACAGCATACTCAGATAAAGCTACTCACAACAGTATCCATACATAAACTTACAAATGACAACACCATAAACTACACACGATAACACCCATACATAGATATATTCACAGTATATGTAACGATGTTCGTCCTTGACACGTGATGATGGCAATTTGTTAACATCAACTTTCGGAATTCAATTAGAGGTCTGTCATTGACTATGCGTTTGTTGATGATTAATAACCCTATACTGGCGACACATATCATTGGACAGCTCTGGCATTGGGTCACACGTACATTTACTGACACTAAAATTCACATTGACCAACCGTGTATAGGAGGCATATCAACTAAAACGTAAACATTAATTAGTTTCTGATGTTCGTGAATCTATTGTTTGGCCTTGGCTACTTGTAGCACGCAACTCCAAGTATGTAAATCAAACTATCAACAACAACCAGAAACGTAACGAACGTGTTCCAAATTAATTTAGCTAGATTCTTTTCCCCATTCGCACACCCAATCGCTACTGAATATTACTCACTAAACAGGGACACACACGACTTGCCTATAGTATTACATTTTACTTTTTTATCATCAATGTAAGATTTTTCTATTGAACCTGAACATTGAGAACATCTGACCAATGATTGCATTGACTGGAAACAAACCCTGCGGATAGGGGGCGGGGTCCTGTAAGAAAAACATATGGAGTATACAAGAGATTGATCAGTATTTTAAGTCTTTCTTTTGATGTTCATTCTCAAATTCCCATAGGACCTCTCGTAGCAGGATGCGCCTACTAGATTTCTAGCAGGATGTAGTCTAGACTCTAGAGAGTGGAAATGTGTTGTGCTGTCGTTTTATTTGCCACCAGTGGCCCGAAATATCCGATGTCGTTTACTAATATCTAATACAAGTAAATTCAAGTAGGAAGCATGAGGATCAAATGAAAATAATTCTTACAGCTGACGGGAATTGAACCAGGTCTGTTCTAGCAGCACCGAATCGCTTTGCAACACAAGTAAACATGTTTTCCGTACTTGACCAACCACATCCCCACCATGGTTGGTGTTCAGCAGTCTTCCGGCAACAGTCTGTTTAGATAGGTAAAGCCAAGATACCATATTGATACTATTCGTTCATTTCCAATTACAACCTTATAGAAAACAAACACGTCTAAGTGTATTATTATTCCCGACTAATATGTCTGTCCGTCAGTCTCTCTTCTTAGAGACTTGTTTTTTAGGTTATTCCTACAGCTGACGGGGATTGAACCATGTCTGTTCTAGCAGCACCGAATCGCTTTGTAACATAAGTAAACAGGCTTTCCGTGCTTTTACGAAACACATCCCCCCCAAAAAAGATGTGATCGCGCCACGACAACAACCTGTTCAAGTATGTTAAGTATCCTCAGGAAGACTAACATAGGGCATTCATATAAGCGATTCGGTGCTGCTAGAACGGATCTGGTTCAATGCCCGTCAGCTGTAGGAAATATTTTCATTTATCCTCATGCTTTCTACTTGAATGTATTTAGGTAGGCGGTTTCCTTATAGCCATACTATTGTTTATACTAATCACGTCATGGTGTCGATACGAAGTCATTTTGGGCAACAATATATTTGTTACGCTTCGGCTGGTATAATAGCTGTGTTTATTTTCCTTCTCGGGATGTCGTTTTGATGCATATTTGTGTTTGTCTACTTTCCCACGAACTTTGCAGTGAGGATTCTCATTTAGTTTCAAATGTCTCCAACTGCCTGTAGAGGTTTTCATGTCTTTGATGCGTCTCTCCGCTATCCCTCTGGCACAGCGGTGCATCTCTTGTCAAATAATGCATCTATCGTGTTCTTCTATGAAAATTTTGTCAATAGCTAGTGGAAACATTTCTAGGTTTGTTTCTTTGTATTTGTACTTCAACTATTGCTGTCCATCTTTGAGGGGCTAATCAATTATCTTATCATCAAGATTGCATATATGATAACTTTCTGAGTTATAGTATATGTCTCAGATGTTCTAATTATCTAATGTGCATTGATTTTCCTTTTCATAGAACCATCACAGTTCTGATTGCATAGAAAAAAAAGTTAATTTTCAAAACTAAAAACGTAAACGAACCAACTAGCCCGACATCCAACCACCGAACAGCCACCGACCATGGTACTGATTTGATAGAACACAAAGTTAATTTTTATAATTACCAGCGAACAAGCCAATACACCACACTAACTCACCAACATAACTTCACTCACCCAGTATAGACAATAATTAACATGACAAATAAATAAGTCAAACACAATAACCGACGTAATCAAAACAATCAATCCAATAACTAACGAATCAATCAATTACATAATCAACGATTGAACTAAGTAAATAACAAATGAATCAACCAAGAACCAATTACCAGCAAAATAGGCAACCAACAAACCAAAAAAAATTTAAAAATTCAACAAACTAACCAGCTAGGCAACCAATCATCAGACTGACTAATGCAATAATTAACAGACTAGACATTTAGAAAACTAGTAAACTAGATAGAAAAGAAGTCAAGTACCTAGACGTATAATTTTAAAAAATAACAAACAAATTGATTAAAAGATTAAATAAGCAGTAATAATAGAATAAATAACAAATTAGCAAACCAAACAATCAAGCAACCATAACACTAAATGACCATCTAACTAACCGATCATTTTTCAAAAGTATATGATGTCTATAACGTTGTAGTGCACACAGATCCACCACAGCAAATACGTACAATTCATTTGACGTGGTAGCACAACTAAATAATTCTGAATGCAAGTTGATTGTAGATATAAGACACAGCAAAACACACTCGATGCATATAACAAAAAAAAAAGTATGATGTATTGTTCCATTGAAATGAACTTCTTTAAACAGTGTTAATTCTCTATTTCTCTAACAAACGTCTTTAAATCTGACTACTATCATGGCATTAGGGGGGGGGAGGATTACTATCTTTTATTAAATATTTGCTGAAATAGATATCTCCGGGAACGTTTTTTGCACCTTATGTGATTCATTCTAGTTCTAAACTGTATGCGCTTTTTTGCAGATTGACACTAAATTGCGACAAAATTTACTGCAACAAAATTAACTGCGACAAAATAAACTTTAGAAAAGATCAAGTGCAACACGATTAACTGCAGCAAGATGAGCTGCGACAAGATTAACTATGACAAAGTTAACTGCGACAAGATTAACTATGACAAAGTTAGCTGCGACAAGATTAACTATGACAAAGTTAACTGCGACAAGATTAACTATGACAAAGTTAACTGCGACAAGATTAACTATGACAAAGTTAACTGCGACAAGATTAACTATGACAAAGTTAACTGCGACAAGATTAACTATGACAAAGTTAACTGCGACAAGATTAACTATGACAAAGTTAACTGCGACAAGATTAACTATGACAAAGTTAACTGCGACAAGAATAACTATGACAACGTTAACTGCGACAAGATTAACTATGACAAAGTTAACTGCGACAAGATTAACTACGAAAAGATGACCTATGACAAAATTACCTGCAACAGGATCAACTGGACAAGATTAAATGCGACACGAAGAACTGCGACACGTTTAAATGCAACTAGATCACTTGCAATAGGAAGAACTGCGACAAGATGAACTGTAACACGATAAATTGCAGAAAGATTGAATGCGATAACGGCAATACAAAAACATGAAATGTTTATAAAAAGTTCATTCTTTATGTATTCGCTTATACATTTAATACAATATTATTCCTTTGTTGATTCTCCATCTATATTACATTGATTATAGCTTTTGCGTGTATAATGCAACTATAATTATATAGGCTTTTCCCTCAAGCAATACTATATGTTGCGCATTATTACTTTTGTTGAGCAGTGGAAAAACTAAATGATAAAAGAAAACGGTTATATCTATATCACTATTAAAAAAACTACATTATACAGTTAGAAGTCTATGTACAATAACGTAAACACTAGTATGATCACATGTTTAAATATATTCTCTTATTGCAAATAGCTTTTACGTGTCATATATATATGTATATGTCTTTACGTTTGTTCACATGGTGTACTAGTATTTCACTATTTCACATATTTATTTATGAACTATCAAGTTGATACATCCCAAACAAAATTAGAATTGTTTCACTTGCTTAAACTGTATACTTTTTTTTTTTAGTATTTTATGTCGGCTTCATGGTTAAAAAGTTGAACTTTCCTAATGATGATATTTATATGAAAAAAAACTTTTTAAGAGAGTTTCTAGTATTTATGAAGACTCAATTACGTTTTATGGAAGTGAATCTTGGACACTCGGCAGAAAAGTGTAGATTTATATTTAAATATCACAAAATGTCGTTTTTAGACGAATATTAACAATACAATAGACAGATAACAAGCGTAATGAAAATATCTTGACATAAATTAATTCAACAGCAGTGCTGCTTACCAGCATCAGAAACAGTCCACATGTTTGGACATTTGGAAAGAGGAAAGATGGAACACATTTTAACATCCGGCAAGTTGAGAGCAAGTGGGTAGGAAAATATTAAGAGAGAAGATGCTTGATAATCTGGCATTGTTGCATGGGAGAACATGGGTATCAAAATGATTGACATCACACGAAATAGAAGGCTGAGAAAAGACATGATAACCAACGCCACACATCATGGATCATAAGAAGAAGAATATGAAGAACTGTTGAAACATAGTTTTACGAACAATTTAAATATAACACACTGATATTTATAATCATTATTAATCACGTCTTGTTATAACTCTTCCCCACTGAAAGCCACTACAACTATCACTTAACTTCACATCATGTGCCAGTAAGCCACTAAGTTCATTTGTTTTTATAATTTACTAAATATAATACCGTACAAATGGACTACTCATACGCAAAAGAAGAGTTAAGAATTGACGCGTCAAGAGTCAAATGTTTTGACCATATATACCATAATAAATTCTTAGATTTAGAATGATTGTAGATATATAATCCAGCTATCTAGAATAGTAACAATTTCTCAAATCCTGCTAATTAGTTTAGTGAAAGTTGTCGCGTATCCTGATGCTTTTAGATAATTGAAATGTGTCAAATCCCGCTATTTTGACTAGTGACATCACTAGAGTCCTGGTATTTAGACTACTGAAATGTATGACATTCTTCTATTTAGACCATTGGAGTGTATCAAATGCTGCTGTTTAGACTAGTGAGGTGTCCAAATCCTTCTATTTAAACAGTGACATATCTAACCTGCCTGGTAAGCAGAATAGTGAAATTTGACTGTCCACAATTTATGTCAACAATTAGAGGGATTTGATCGCCCGTGTGTTGCCGGGGCCCGAAAGGGGAGTAAGAATAGCAACATTGTTTACATTCCATATATGTAAGAGGCGACAAGAGGTTATAGGATGGAGTTGGCTGTCCCACCCCATATACGGTCAGTGTCCCAAAGCCATGCTGAAGTCGAATGTGTTAGGCCGAAAGGCGCAAATATCGCAGAAATGATGTAAACCATGACACAACGCATTCCTTTCTCCAGACTACATCCTGCTAATCTGCAGGAGTTTGAGAACGAAGGCAGAAGAAGAAGAAGAGGCGGGAAGGACAAATGAAATTAAAATGATAGACAGACTGAGCTTGAAAATATGGATGTCGATTATTGGAACTGTCAAAGTGACAGGCGAAGGTTTCACATTTAGCAGAAGTTGGTATACGACTTCCATGTCTTCATGTTCCAAGAAACCAACCTACATCAGAGTGAGCAGACAGAGCAAGAAACAGTATTCATCTGACCACTCTTGACTGAGATCTTTGAATATGACGAATTGGATATGCTGCAAGGGATACATGTTAAATTGTTTAACCACGAATGACATATATATATATATCATGTAAGCCCATGTGAATTGACTCCCTAATGTAGATAGCTGAAAATGTCATTAAGGATATGTCATATCTTCATGGCACTTAGTTTATCATTACAGGTGTTGCTTCAACGCTTGTTTATATGAATGATGCACCCCAACTGCGTAGACAAAAATGGTTTGAACCAGGTCTTACTGAGCTCTAACGTGTCTATTTTAAATGATGGCAGATCACCATTTTCATCCAGACCAGAGGACACAGATAGTGTTATTCGACTTTGCATTCCGTACATGCTCAGGTGCTCTGTCCTCACGCTGAAACATCTATGGGTTACATTCAATCGTTCATGTGTCATGTGATGTCCTGGTGACCATGGAAATGACATTGCAACTACGAAAACTAAAACCTGCATTCCATTATACAACATGTTGTGGTAATCAGAACAACCTGCTTTGGATGTTGCGAAAAATTGCAAGACAGAGGACAGCACGAACAGCTGTCTTGCAACCCGCTTATAGAATTGGAGGATAGAAAATACTTGACGAGCAAAAGAGGTGGAAGCAAAGTCCTGCCAGCGTGCTAGAAAGAGAAGGTCAATACATGTCAGGTAAAGTAAAATAAAATAAAATAAAATAAAATAAGAGTCCGCTGCCAGAAACATCGTCGAATTGTAGGCGCACGCTGGCACATCCAAGGCTGTGGAATGGGAATCCTTCATAACTCAGGTTGGTGTAGATCTGTCACTACGGAAACTCTGCCAAGTACACCACCAAAGAGTAAATAAGAGGAACATGAACCAGCACTTCCCCAATTTATGTGATCTATCTGGAGATATGTTTTAAAAAAACGTAGAAAAGGAAAATGAAATCTTCAGTCGATATCTGACTCAGACATACAGAGGTGAAACGGGTAAACCCCTCCCCCTAAAATATGTGCAAAACTCTCCTCAGCATAAAAAACAGCAATGTAGATTGTGATATATTAATACCAAAGGATGACGTAGAGCAGACACTAAGAACCATCCACAGCTACGCACATGATTCCTTTGCTTTTCATATATCAGCAACGTGATGAAGAGGGTGATCAATATTGTAGTGGTGGCATTCATTACCAGTATACAGAATGCTACATCGCCAGATTAGCTACCATAGCTACTTGCTATCACTCCATAAACATGGCAAGTATACCAGGATACTCAGCAGCAACTAAATCATCATCTTGTAAAATGTATTCGGAAATTATAGTGGCCAGAAGAGTAATTATAGTGGCCAGAAAAGTAATTATAGTGGCCAGAAAAGTAATTATAGTTGTCAGAAAAGTAATTATAGTGGTCATAAAAGTAATTATAGTGGTCAGAAAAGCAATTATAGTGGCCGGAAAAGTAATAGTGGTCAGAAAAGTAATTATAGTGGTCAGAAAAGTAATTATAGTGGTCAGAAAAGTAATTAGAGTGACCAGAAAAGTAATTATTGTGACCAGAAAAATAATGTGTCATCTTTAGACTGAACACATCCTATCTAATACAAATGGAAGATACCAACAAGGAAAGGTGACGTGTTATAACGCTACTCGGATGGGCATCTACTCATCGAGTACAACTTGAGGCAATACGTCTTCCATCTTCGATCATACCGCATCCCTAAAAAGAAATATGCGATTTTAGTCAAGACTTTGAACGTGTATAGTACCATGTCACTATGAATTTTACCGTTCGATGGACACACAAACAACAGGAAGACACCTGCTGCACTGGTATGTAAATTCATTGAGAGCCACATATACTAAACATTAGCACGTATCAGAAGGCATCAGTAACACAAGGGTTAATTAGGCATACCTGTAAACATGAATAACACATGAACATAAACAACGTTGCCTCAGATGTGACATGAGTAAATTAATACTATAATATTGAAGCATCCATCAACTATTATTACAAAATAAATAATAATCCAGCAAATACATTAGGATATGATATTTATGAGGAATTAGAGGCAAAGATGGATCAGTCTCTCTTTCTCTCACTATGAAAAACTGTTTCATGGGAGTACGTTGGCAGGCTCAATTACTAGACACGGAAGTCATTCAGAAGTCCCGTATGCAAATTATACATGCCCTCTTGATTAGGTCTGCTGGAGTGGCCACATTATCCGTTGCCAGAAAATCGCCATTTAAAGAGATTATTCTATGGAGAACTGTGCGATGGTAAACGTTTAAGCGGAAGGCAGAAAACGCATTTCAAAAATCACATTAAGAGCTCTCTCAAGCACTGCAGCATCGATCCTAGCTCCTGTGAGACTACAGCTCTTGGCCGCTCAGTTTGGCATACCCAGACCACTGCTGCATCACTAAATTTGAAAAAGAAAGAACACTGCGGGTAATTTACAAGAGAAGGAAGCAGAAAGAGATATCTGAAAGCTCTCCTACTCAGGACCCTCTGGACTCCAGCATGCAGTGCAATAGATCCTTTCTGGCATGATTAGATCCTTTCTTCGACGAATCTTAATGTAGGTTTATAATAATTTAATGTAGGTTTATTTTTCATTTTGTCGGTATACAAAACCGTTCGTTGACGAAGTATTTAACAACTTTATCAAGTTTATACAATTGCAGTGGAAGGTAAATTAGTTGTGCTATGAGCTTCGACGATTCTTAGTACGAACAGTAGCCATAACTATATAAGCATCTAGTCGTGGTGCATTACGGTAATATATAGATGAGATGTTATTGCGAAAATCATCGCCAACACTTCATGATCGATATCGAGATGTACAGATTAAGACAGAATGAGAGCGGTTTGCACACAGACAGCGATCTTCTTCCACAAGACACTTGTATTACTGTGTATGATGTCGAAGGCTGGACAGCCAGGTTGTTTGGTCCCATATATTACGATAATTGAGATTTATGAAACATTTAAGTAAAATAAATGTGTTGTGTACAATTTTCAAGTAAAGACTCCTCGGCTAAATGACAACTCTTATTGCAAGTAACAGTTCATTTGTTACAACAACAAAGGAAAAAAACCGATAATGAGATGGAAGTAGTTAGAACATATTGTGATGATCGAACCGAAGCTATTAATGATGATTAAGAAAGAACTGGCTATTAGGAACAAGTATGGCGGAAAACAGAATAGTCCAATCAATAGAGAGAACATAAACTTAGGAACTAACATATGTTTATGAACTAACTTTAATTTAACAAAATGTTTATGGTGTTGATGAACATCTTTGCTAAACCGATCTTGGAGAAATTTTATTCTCCAAAGTTTCTGAATTAGATCAATGCTCTCGGATGGACATAGAATGACAATCCGTATAGACATATGACACAATGAATAATTTCAATGAAAAAGTTAAAGTCAATAAGAGCGTAGTATCTTCTACGAGATTTGAGTAGTTGACTCAAATTAAATATACTGCATACAATTTCCACCCCGAACACCTATCGATATATTGGAAACTAAATACCAAAACAATACTGCATGATAAATCGTAATGTCTTAGAGTTGATAAATCTTCCACGTCTGTCCATAAATAAGAAGGCTGTCACACGCTAGGGAAAAACACTTGATAAAAAGATTGTCACGCGCTAAAAAAGCCTACTTGGTGCAAAAAACTGTCACAAGCTAGGGAATCCTACTTGATACAAAGCCTAATTGATACAAAACCTACGTTATACTAAGCTATGTAAAATAAAAAGGAAATAATAAGCCTATAAAGTGTAACTTGAAAAAAAATCACAACGTATTTCCATGCAAGTCATACTAAAAATTATTGGACTGGGTATATCATAATTAATCCCAACAAACACACAAATAGGAATGCGACATTATTATCAGTAAAATCCTTACATATGTTCTGCACATATTATAATATGAAATATGTTTGTGGCCTCTGGAACCAGATATTCTGAAGGATGTACATTGTAACTAAATGGCTGTTCTCATCGATTGATCTGTGTGTCTTTATGATGGATCCGCGTTAGCGCAGTGGTTAGCGCAATGGCTTCGCATATGAGTGGTCCTGGGTATAATCCCCAGTTGAGGCGGAAATGTTTTCAGATCGCAACGGCTCCCAGGTCGACCCAGTCTTAAATGTGTACCGGATTAATCCGGGAAGTAAAGACTGCGAGGGAGAGGAGATGGCCACCGCCCTCATTTGTAGAGCCTGTGAAATGTGAGATCGCTAACATCTCACACGCCTACAGCATTAATACATGCTATGGGTTACTTTACTTTTTACTACTTTATGAGAAGAATGACTGGGATTTTATTGCTAACTCTCATGATAGAGTAAGTCGAGAATTGCGGATGATACGGAACTACATCCAGTATGAGGATGACTGTCGAGGACAGTATGCTGCCATGAAGTTGCTCATTGTGACCTCATACAGTATAGAAGCTAATACGGAATTACATCCAGTATAAGGATGACTGTCCGGGATACAATATATGCCCTGAATGTGCTCTCTGGGACCATATTCACTATCGCCGCTAATGTGTCAGATTCCCTAGTCCATTTCACGAAAGATCCAAAGTGACTATGTCTATGATATGAGGTGTTGGCATACATGCATAGCCATATCGTACCTTCTGAGTATCCATGCAGGGCCATGCTAGGACACGCCGGTATTTGCGCTAATGATAGAACAAGCAGGCTTGAATCCAAGGCACCAACAGACGGGGAGTTGCCAATCGATAAAGACAATGTGATGAATCTTCGACACGACCGACCCCTGCTGGATGTGGATGTTGCGATTGATGAAACATATAAATTAATAATTTAGGAATTCGACATTAAATGTGAAATTATTAGAACTGGACATCAGCAGCTTGACCAACCATTGAGTAAAAGAGACAATGTGCATCCGTAATCTTTGTCATCTGCTAGAACATACCTAGCACACATGGATTTATCTGGAGTGCAACGCGGTCGGTTCATAACAAGTAACTAATGTAGGTTAACAATATTACCTTTTAAATTATATTTATATACATATATAAGTGCTATATACCTTATTGATAATCAACTAGTATTGGATCTTTAGGCGCTACTATAGCACCCAACTGTATCGCCAGTACGAGATGCCCGATCATCAGTGATACCGCGATCTAGTTGTACCAAGTTGGTTTTGTCTGACAGGTGACTATCCACTCTAACCTCGAGCGGTCAGTATATACATGCCATGAGTATATTGTTTGTGGAGTTATATAGAGACAGTTACTATCCACTTTACCACCGAGGCGACGTTACATACATGTCATGAATACTTTTCATTTAAAGTAAATTGAAAATGGCAAAGGACAAGTTGAAAGAGAAGAATAATGAGAACTGTCGATACTGCATTTTTCCCGTTAATGAGTTGCAGAGAGGGGATTTTTTTAGCTGTGTGATAAAGGCCGCATGCTCCTGCTGTCGCCATGTCATGTACAGGGTGAGTTTTCATCTCCGACAGAAAACAACACAGTCCTTACCGGGGATCGAACTCTAGACCTCACAAGAGTAAGACCAACGCCCTAACCTCTCGGCCATGCGCCACACGAATAATGAGAATGAACACGATTATTACAAATATTTTAATATTGAACAAAAAACAAAATGAGAATTTGCGAGTATATTTGAACTAGGAAGAAAATACAATAGAACATGTACACCAATCCGCAGGAATTGTTAGAGAGGGCAACTGTACGACAAGAAAACATTAAGTACATTTTTTAAGTTATCTTCGAACGTAATCTTAGCTTCATACGATATTACAGTGCATAGGTGAATTATCGGCATAACGTAATGTGTAAATTCAATATGTGATCCATGTCTCGGGTTCTCATAACACCTGGTAATTATAATGCTGATAGTCGTATATATATAATGATCTAGGTAGCGGTAATGATGGGATGATGGGACAAAAATAGACAGGGTTACAGGAATAGATACAACTTCAGCGATGTGCAGATGATCAAAGACAACTATTGTACCGATTAGAATGTAATTTGCTGAAGAAATAAGGCACGATAATTAAACTGGGGTTATGATATGGGGAATGGAGGGGGTAAATATAACGTGAAATGGTAGGTGGGGGAGAGGGTGAAAAACAGCTACGTACTAATGTTAGCGGTAATCATAGGAGAATGAAAATGGAGGATTTAAAATCGGGAATCAATGCTCGTTAGGGATAGGGTAATGATGGTATGAGGGATGATGATGTTGTGAGTGTTGGTGATAAATTAAATGATGGTGAAGTGATGAGTGATGATGTTGGTATGAGCGATGTGATATGTGTTATAATATGAGTGATGATATAAGTGATGCTATGAGTGATGATATAAGTGATGCTATGAGTGATGATATAAGTGATGCTATGAGTGATGATATAAGTGATGCTATGAGTGATGATATACGTGATGCTATGAGTGATCATATACGTGATGCTATGAGTGATGATATAAGCGATTCTATGAGTGATGATATAAGTGATGCTATGAGTGATGATATAAGTGATGCTATGAGTGATGATATACGTGATGCTATGAGTGATCATATACGTGATGCTATGAGTGATGATATAAGCGATTCTATGAGTGATGATAAAAGCGATGCTATGCGTGATGATATAAATGATGCTATGAGTGATGATATAAGTGATGTTATGGGTGATGCTATGAGTGATGATATAATTGTTACTATGAGTGATGCTATGAGTGATGTTGTACTCGATGCTATGAGTGATGTTGCACTCGATGCTATGATTTATATTGATGATATGTAGTATGGCGATACTATGAGTGATGTTTATATTCTTCTTCTTGATTCTTGCTTAGAAACTGGCTTCACAGCAAGCGCGGCAATCCCATAAGTGCTCCGCCCCCCCCGTTCTTGCAGCCATCCCAGTGTATCTAGGCTCAGAGTCCCGGTTATGTTTTGATTGTGTGATCTTCGAAACTTTCCTACAAAATAACTTTTTCTTCCCTCACCTCTAGATACTCCCATTTCTAACATTCTCTATATAATTTACGTTCTCAGCCTCATTGCCATCTTCATTATGAGATGAATTGATTACTGCCTTCATTCAGTCTGCTTCATCTCTTTTCAGCAATGTGCCGACTATCGCCGCATTGTCTGCCAATATGTCGGATCTCTCGTTTCCTCTGTCCCCCAGCATGACCAGGGCAGTTTGTTTGTTTTTCGTTCGCTCCATTGTAACCATCACGGATATCCGTGCGATTTCCGCCGGGAGCGTGATTACGTTGTGCCACCGTTATGCGCCTTGTAGGCCTAGCACATCCAATTTCGGCATGCCTTGACAATTCGGGTGGGCTACCCTTAGCCTGTGACAGCCTCTATATCTGTCTCCAGGCACGCGTAGTGGAGACTCTTCGCCCAGACGATGTTTTGCTCTCGTCTGATTCGAACAAGGTGTTCCACTGTCTATGAACTTGCCTCGTGTAATTGGACGTGCTGTGCCTGTGCCCAATGAGTACCGAACCGTTTCTCATCCGTGAGCCTGGTTCCTTAAGGGGAAGAACTCAACAGAAGAGTTGGACCCTGGCTCTTTCGCCCTCTTAGCCGAGGTGTCATTCACCGACATCGTGTACCCCTTGTCCAAGTTCGAGTCTCACACCACGCTTTTGAGAGCAAGGCGTTCTCGAGCTGAGCGTCCTTGTCCCAATAGCGCCTGAGCCCATCAGGTACTGAACCCTTTCTCTCTTCAAGTGTATTTCCGGTGTAGGAAAACCTGACAGTAGAGTTGGGCCAGGGCTAAATCGTTGTCCCTTTTGTGCCTGAGCGAATCGAGTACGGAACCCTTTCTCTCTGCAAGTGTACTTCCGGTATAGGAAACCTTGACAGTAGAGTTGGGCCAGGATTACCATCGTTGTCCTTTCTCTTCATTTCTCTTCGCGAGCATATTTCCGGTTTAGGAAGGCTCGACATTAGAGTTGGGTTAGGTCTTCTTGCTTTACCAAACGCCAGTGGATGGGTCTGGGTCTCTGCATGTAAGGAACTCAGGTAACTAGAAGCCCGTCTCGAGCTGACGGAGCTTGTAGCTCCCCCTTTCCTAGGGACTTTTCACTTTCTATTTGCAGTTCGCGCTGCCCTCTAGCGCTGTTCTGCCCTTTCATTGTTTCATTGTACTCTGTATGAAATATATTTGTCTCTCGCCATGCATCTACCTTTACGTGCATTTTACATTGGCCGCCCCTCCAATGTTCGGACTGGACTGACTAGCTTCACTGTATGTCGACAGTGTCGCTATATGTAGTGCTGCTGGTGGTGTCGGAGATATTGTCTGTCTCTTGTGCAGTCAAATCTCTTTCCATCTGCTACCTCCACATTCTCGGACACGATCCCCAAATGATTTGGCCAGAATCAGCACGAGCTGCTGTATTTCTGTTTCCAGGGTGCACCGCGTGGAGGTACATTTGGGATCTTGGTTATCTGCTAACCCTGGGTCCGCTTAGAGCAATGCGTTCCCAATTGCACCCCACCAGGGCAGTATATCCTTGTAATGGTCTGGACAACTGAGTTATTCAATAAGTCCCACAATTCTTAAAATTCAAGGCACCTAAAAATTCAATTTGTTTGTACAACATGATGATGATGTGTTCAGAGATCATAAAGATATTTTGTACTTGACCATACGAAACTCTCTCTGCCGCCCCTGACAAACATTAAGTGTTCGAAGATTCCTAAAACTATGTGGGACTTGATCATGCGACACCCACTCTGCCGACCCTGACCTTCAATTGTCCCCTGAAGTATTTCACCCCCAACTCTCAGGGATGGCATTTTCGTCCACTCTCAGAAACCATGATCTAAAGTTGATCATATCATCGAGCTGGGCATACCTATTCTTTGCTTCATTGTTACCGGTAATTTGTGAATGCATTCTGACACATGATGATGATGATGTATACAGGTCTGACCATTCAAAAGATGGATTATAGAAATAAAGGAATCTACGAAAATAAGCATACGTTATGCACATAAACGACATTCTTCTGAAAACTCTTCTACTCTTGACGCTGAACGGCATAAAGCGGTATAAAAGAAAAAGACAGAAAGATGGTGAAGATAGACACATAAGGATGTGCGAGTGAGTTACTCCTGCATTTACGTCAGGCAGTGGACGCTTTATTGTCAGCTCAACATTGGTGTCTGATATTCTTAAGATGGGAAGTTATTCAACAGTTTGTTCACAGTTGTGAGCCAGACCAACATGTACCAGAGATGTGTCCATGACTTTCTTTACATTCAGAGGAATGCTTGGAGTATATATAGAATAGCTACATCTATTCCATATTAATGTATGGCTCAGAAACATGGACACTAAATAAACAATTAGAAGACAAAATTGATGTCTTTGAGATGTGGGTATATAGAAGAATAGGGAGAACATCATGGAAAGAGAAGAAAACAAATAAAGAGGTGCTAAAGACACTTAATATGAAGAAAGAACTACTAAGAGAAATAAAGATCAGGCAAATAAAATACTTTGGACACATTAAAAGACATGACACCCTATTGAAGACCTTACTTGAGGGTAAAGTCAAAGAGAAGCGAGCAAGAGGTAGGCAGAGATACAAGTGGGAGAGTAACATTACACGATGGACAGGTTACAGTCTAGCAGAGTGCACCACCAAGACAAAAGACAGATGTTGGAGATACGTTGCAGGCAACCTTCGTTGCGGAGACGGCACTTGATGATGATGATGATTGGAGTATACATATTAATTCACTCCCACGAGGCTAGGCATGCGTCCTTAGCCGGCGTAACCATAGCGGAGATAATGATATGGATTAATGAACCCTTCACAAACCCCATAAGTCTCTTACGAAACTCATTGCAGGCCGCAGTCCTACTATTCTGTGTTCCACTTTGATACTTACTTATTTACCTTGTTTCACTTTTTTGGTTCTGGGACATAAGAATTGATTCTGAAATATATTCTTCCAAATGTATTACAAGTGACATTTATTTTGAATTCTTGTCTCCACTGTCCACGCTATTTACACAAATGTCACGAGATGGTTGCAGCGTGACACAGACCATGAATGAATCTGTCAGCAGCTTTTATGGCGTGACGCAAAGCGTGAATACATGAATAATAAAACTGTGTTTGTTATGAATAGTGGATATTACAGACACGAATTATGAAAAGACAGTTACTACATCAATATATTAGGGCAGTAGTACAAGTAACACATTGTACTTGTAGTATTGTTTTCAATCTACATTTGTGTCATGTTCTTAACCCAAGAATTTGACATTTACTAGTGATGTTAGCACGTAGAAACGAGTAGGAGGGCGTGGGGATGAATTGTTATAGCATTCAAATCCGAACCCCCTTAGGAAAGTAGAACACTATATTATGCATACGAAAGAAATAGAAGAAGATGATACACCTCGACCTCGTTTCCCCAGACGAAAAATAATAATTGCAATGTAGATATCACACAGAATATCTCTCAAAGAAAAGGAAGGTAAAGGTATGTCCCATGACAGCAACCTGCCGTCGGAGATGAATATACATCTCTTTGTGTACTAAGGTTGGTTGGTTGCTGATCCAGCGGTCCATGGGCTCATGCCCTTTGACCCACGCCATTGTGTGATATATGCATGTGTTTGTGAGCTGTTGTTTTGTTCCATATAATGTGTTCCATTTATCTCGCCCTGGAGGGACTTTATGTACTAAGCAACAGCAACTGTTAGGTAGGGTGGCTAGTTCCCTTCCATGCTGTCTTCATCTCCCGTAACTCATACGTCATGTACTCATTCACAGCTGAGTCGACTGGAGAAGAGAAAAGGTAGTTTTAAATGTTTCATTGAAAGTCTCTTCTATTGTTCTTAAACAAAGGTGTCTTCCAAACATGAAAATAAAGATTGTTTTCTTTAGAACTCTTCCTTTTCGCTCCCCCATTCCTCAACAAAAATAAATCCTACTAAAACTGAGTGAAAATCTGTATCCAAACACATTCCCTCAATTCTCCAACCTCCTAACACAGTCGTATCTACGGTACTGTAGCAGTGATACGTTCAACTATCTCTCACCCACTCTCACTCTCTCTTTCACTCTCTCCCATATATATATACACACACTATCTCTTTATAAATATATTTATTATATCCAGGTAACAATATAACAGGCTCTAAACGAAGTGTGATATTCTTTTTTAGCAGTGACGAGAAAAAATAAGTGCCATATTGTTAATTGAAGAATGTTAATCTCATAATGCTTACTGGAATACATAATTAGTTTGTAATAATATGTCTCGTGGTTACAAGTAGGTAAATATGGTTGTAAATTATTCCTTCTGTTGAATACTGTCACAACATTCTAGAAACACACACCTATACCACTGATCTATCATAAATTTCTAACACACAGCTATATCAATGATCTATCACAACCTTCTAGCAAACAACTATATCAATGATCTATCACAATATTCTAGCAAACAACTATATCAATGATCTATCACAACCTTCTAGCAAACAACTATATCAATGATATATCACAACTTTCTAGCAAACAACTATATCAATGATCTATCACAATATTCTAGCAAACAACTATATCAATGATCTATCACAACATTCTAGCAAACAACTATATCAATGATCTATCACAATATTCTAGCAAACAACTATATCAATGATCTATCACATTTATATACTCATCATTTTATATGATGATGATAAAATAATCCCGTTAGTTGTGAGCAGATAGCTTTTGACAACCAATAGCCTATCTGTCAAAGGCACATGTTCGTCTGAGTTGTGTAATATGCCACAACTTTCATTAGTAGTCTCATACGACATCTTTGGATGGAAGGAAGTGGTCATATTCTTTGCAACTTGAGCTTGAAGTCCATACCCAGTTTGTCAAACGGGCGTTCATGACGATACATAAGCGACATCGTCCTTGCAATGGTGCGGAATCAAGCTCGTATATATGGTACATTGTCTTTGTAATGGTGCAGATTCAAGCTCTTATATATGATACACCTTTAACTGAAACGGTGCATATGTATGATATTATAGATGCTACGTCATTACAATGGTGCGGATTCAGACGGATATAATTACTAGACCATTAATTTCAATGGTGTTGTCTCATGCAATGTCTGTCGATGGTGAGGAGTTCGAATCTCAACCGCTATCTACCTTTAGGAAATGATAACATGACATTAAATACTGTCAAGTTAGCGGTTAATTCCACGCACCCCATCCCACAATTGGTTTCCACAAATGGTCGCTAAAACCCAACGAAAACAACAGAATGACCCTTCTTAGCCAACTTTCTCCCAATTTCGTCATATCTACGACCCTGATTTATGCTATGCTGTTTCGGAGATACAAACCATCAATCAATCTAGTGCCATGCTGAGTGGCGTAGGTTATCATGCTTCTCTACACCTCTCTGGTTCTTGTGTTGTTAATAAGTACAGTTGGTGACTTCGTTTTGTGCAACAGTGACAACCCATTGAGAAATTTCTCATTTTGTCTTCATATTTCTCCTCTCACCTTGATCTTTTCGGTGGTTACTAAATGTTCAAGTTTTACTTTCCTCATCACATGCCCTAAAAATCTTGACTGTCTGCTTATAATTTTACTATAATTTATCATTTTACTCCAGCATCTCTGAGAACTTCTACATTAGTTTCATTGGTTGTCCCAAATTTTATAATGATTCTTAGCAACCACATCACAGTTGCTCCAGCTAATCATGTGCACTGTTGTTCATTGTCCATGCTTTGCTTCCATAAAGAAGTATTGTCTCAATACAACATCCTAGCATTCAAACGCGTATGCATTGATATTACTCAATTGCATAAAACGTTTCTCGTGTTTTGAAATGTTGCTATGGCCTGTACCATCATGTTCTTGATCTCATTGGAACACCTGTCATCTGAAGATAAAATCCACACTTGACTTTATCCATTTGATTTAATTTTGCACCGTTGAAGTATTACAGAATTTTGACGGAGTGTATATCTTTGACACTATAATAACTTCTATTTTGTTGGTACAGTGTTGGAGTGAAAATCAAACTGTATAGGTCGCTGGTGCTTTCTGTTGTGTTGTATGGTTGTGAGAGGTGGACACTCACTGCGGATATGGAGAGAAGATTACAGGCTTTCGAGTATAAATGCTACAGAAGAATTCTACGAATTTCCTATAGGGAACATGAGACCAATGTGTACGTAAGAAATAAAGTAGAGATGTGTGCAGGTGTCCAGGAGTCATTGCTTTCAATAGTAAAACGACGTAAACTAGCATGGTTCGGACATGTATGCAGGCACGATTCCTTGTCAAAAACAATACTGCAGGGAACTGTCGAGGGTGGAAGAAGCAGAGGAGGACAAATAAAGACATGGACAGACAAAATCAAGGAATGGACAGGGCTAGATATTTCCACACTCATCCGCATCGCTGAGGATATAATTCGCTGGAGGACTATGTGTGCTGAAGCATCCAATGTGGTACCCCTACGACCCTGAAGGGTCATGGGTGTATTGATTGATATTGATTGATAATAACTTCTGTTTTCTTCTTGTTTAGACAGAAAACTTTGTTTTCACTTTCTTGTACTTCCGTGTCTAACAGGGATAGAAGTTCTTGTTCGCCTCTTCAATCAGAACTGTATCGTCATCATATCTTGCTGATTCAGATTGTAACCACCAACTCCTGTTCATGGTATACGTCCCATGTTTCGCATAATGAACTCTGTATACAATGAGAGAGCTTTGTATACTGGTAAAATCACACATCGTTTTTTGACGTCCATCTCTATATTTTGAAATTCTCATACTTTACTATCAACCCTCAGCGCAACTATTTGTTTCCAATACATATTTCTTTCTATCATTAGATCTTTTCCATAAACATTGAGTTTTTCTATTTAATTACATTAAATTAGAATATAATTTAACAATTAGAGAGAGCTAAAATGGGCATTATTACATTATTACGTGGGTTTGGAGGGAAAAGAATAGGCCGACTAATTAGCTAACCTCGCCACCACAACAGACGGTCATACGCATTGCTCTTTGTGAATACTCACGGTCAGAGGCTTTTGAGATGATGAGCATGAGTCAATATTGAGAAAGCGCTAATTGGGAGTGAGGATCTGCACGGCCGTAGAGAACCCCTGACAACGATTTCAAATAGAGTAGTGAACCAAAATGGAACCGGAATCATCCGCCGTTATACCCTGAGAGATTTACTGAAGCGGAGATCAGAGAACCTATGGACGTGTGCGAAGAGGTTAATCAACAGACTTAATACCTAATTGAGTTGTTCTAACACTGGTATCATTTCTGAATGCTTCACCTTGTCAAATAATTTACTATAATCTATAAAGCACAAGTACATGCCATTGTGTACTTTTATTTCCCTCTCCATCAATATTCGTATAATATAAACCATCATACAGGCCATGCATTTCTCTAAATCCCAAGACAGCCAACATTGAACGAATGTTCAAATATATTAGAAAAAGCTAATTAATTTGGGAAGAGTAAGGATGGCTATGTGCATGAGCTGATAATATTACACACGAGCTGTGTTTGATCTAAAGATTTAAAACAACACAAAGTACAAATACAATAATAGAAGCAGTCGTGTGCTCCTAATAAATTTCAAACATGTAATATATACGACATTTAAGAGCTTTTACGAGTATTTCTAGGTCGTATATTGATTCAGTAGCTGGATATATTTTCTATCACACGCTCAGAGAATGACTGGAAACTGTTCAAGATGCAACGATTAGAGCATTAGTTTGACGTAAATATCCAGCAGACAGTATTTTTACGTTCATTTACGTCTGCCTGGACGATCTACGTGACCTGAAGAGCAGTGTAATTGATTGATTACATACTTCTGCGTCAGCGAGAGGTCGATAGTGTAACAACTTGGACTAGCTAATCGCACACTAATTTGTTGGTTTCTTTTATGTCCTGAGGTATAGAAGTACACTGACAGTTAATAACAATATTAATAATAATAATAATATATATATATATATATATATATATATATATAATTAAAAAGTTTATTATGTATAATAAAACTTGTACTCATTGACTCATATCATGTACAGGACATTGTTTTTCAAATACTGTTTAGTCTTTTTGGTTGTAATGACATTATAGTGCTCGGAAGTCTGTGGACTGTCGACTCACCGCGGGTCAGAGTCAGAAAATAACTATCACACCACCAGGAAGATACGTTTCTACCTTTGCACCTTTCCAAGACACTGCAGTCAAGACAGTGTTCACTGTGCTCATTATCGGCCACGAATTGCCAACTGGTTATGCCGAATTTCTCTATGGATCCAGGCATGCAACCATATGTTCACCACAAAATGTAAGTCACGTTATGAGTCACTGTGTCTTTATTATGGGTCTCATCCAATGGGAAACAGTGCAATCAATTTACCCCTCCCCAGTGTTGAACAGTTTATCGCTGGTTCCTCCCAACCACACAGGATGCATGCATATATACCAATAACAATGCATGTAAATAAATATATATTTTAAAAAAATGCAACATCATATGAGAAACATTATGTGGAACAAAATAACAGCTCACAAACACATGCATATATCACACAATGGCATTGGGTTTATGCACTGAGCTCATGGACTACTGCATAATAAACGTCCTTGTAAAGACCACCCCATCCTTGTTACACCACAGTCCCTCACATGATTAAAAACTAATCAAAAAATAGATTTAAGTCACAGCTGCAATCAGTTGTTTAGTACCAGTCTGGTGTCAACCAGAGAATCACGGCCCAAGAATACAGGAGATAACATCATACTCCTTGAAAGAGAAAAACAAAGTATCATCTTCCGACTGCGCCTACAACATGTACATCTTATCTATCTATCTATCTATCTATCTATCTATCTATCTATCTATCTATCTATCTATCTATCTATCTATCTATCTATCTATCTATCTATCCATCTATCCATCTATCCATCTATCCATCCATCCATCCATCCATCCTTCCATACATCCATCCGTCGTCTGTCTGTCTGTCTGTCTGCCTGTCTATCGGTCTGTCTGTCTGTTGTCTGTATGTATGTCTCAGTCTGCCTGCCTGCCTGCCGCTGCGTACCTGTCTGTCTACTTATGTTACTTAAGCTTCAAATATAGTACACAGGTCATAAACAAGGTTTCACCAACTTTGAGCTCAGTTATATTGTGTTTCTGTGCGTAT
This sequence comes from Meghimatium bilineatum, assembly GCA_034231615.1. NCBI lineage: Eukaryota > Metazoa > Mollusca > Gastropoda > Stylommatophora > Philomycidae > Meghimatium > Meghimatium bilineatum. Next base: position 23,032,358 of record CM067299.1, read on the forward strand.
TTCTTGTATCCTGTTGAAACGCAGCATATCACGAGATTGTTCTACTTTTGTACCACTACTACTGGTTAAACAAGATATATATATATATATCACGAGATTATAATGTGTCTTGGTTAATAGTTTAGCAGCCACGATATATGAGACTATTGACAGTTTCATCATGACAGATTTTGCTTTGCATTAGACTTATAACTCAATGTTTCCCGTAGTCGTACCCTTCGATAACAGTTACAATGTTGTTCCGACAGGCCGACGTTGTGCTTGAACAAGTTACGGGCACAGCGTGGGTGGGCGGAACAAAAAAGAAACCTGACGCAAGGGCCAGAGATGTGCCTTGATGTCGACGTCTGTTTCGGCAACATTAAACTCTAAACACCAGCGAGTCGAATGGCTGCTGGAACAGAGGGCGGAGCACTTATGGGAATGCCCCACGTGCTGTGAGGCCAGTTTCTAATCAAGAATCAACAATCAAGAATAAATTTACATCTCATATATGCTCTACTCTAATCTATTTCAGAATTATCACTCCAATATTCGAGATGTCAATTTGTGTGATCATTATGCCTATATGTGTGTGGTCATCATGCCTGGTGTGCGTTTTGTAACTTAATGATTGTCTTTCTATCTAACGTCTTTTCTCTTCATTCTTCTTGTTTACGCGTGCCTGGAGACAGATATAGAGGCTGTCACAGGCTAAGGGTAACCCACCCGAATTGTCAAGGCATGCCGAAATCGGATGTGCTAGGCCTACAAGGCGCATAACGGTGGCACAACGTAATCACGCTCCCGGCGGAAATCGCACGGATATCCGTGATGGTTACAATGGAGAGAACGAAAAACAAACAAACAAACAATCACTCCAATAATCGAGATGTCAATTTGTGTGATCATTATGCCTATATGTGTGTGGTCATCATGCCTGGTGTGCGTTTTGTAACTTAATGATTGTCTTTCTATCTAACGTCTTTTCTCTTCATTCTTCTTGTTTATTGATTAGAAACTTGCTTCACATCACGCGTGGCATTCTTATAAGTGCTGCATCCTCCGTTTCAGCAGCCATCCCAGTATATGTAGGCTCAGAGTCCCGATCAGGTGGTGACTGTGTGATCATTTTTCTCTTCTTTTGCTGTAAACCTTCGCAAGATTAAATGAGATCGATTTTCTTGCAGTAGCTTGATATGCAGTAATATTGTGATGTCTAAAGTAATTGATCCATCTTCAATACACTTTCTTCTTTGTCTTCCTTCGCCTCTTGTTGAACCCATTTTCATGTCACATGCTCTTACCGCTGGCAAATAGAGGTTAATACTCATGAAGTCACCGAGTCATTTCTGTCTCCGTTTTTAACATATTTGACCAAAGAAGTTGTTTGAACAGTTCTTGTAATCTCTTCATTCCTCACATTATCTCTTCTTTTTCTTTTCACTTCTGATCTTAGACATCTTATTTCACACGTAGTAAGTTTTTTTCTTGAGTTCTTTTGTTAGTATCCGTGCCTGGCATTGAAAACACATTTTAGTACGACGATTGAATATGTGATTTGTCTTTTGGAATCCATCGGGATAAATCTGAGTTCAAAATTTACTTTAAGTTTTTTGAAGCGTTGTTTCCGTCTCTCTGTCCATTTTTGCGTTGTCTGTAAAAATGCTTCCACAATATTTTAATTTCAGCAGTTGTTTCAGTAATTGATCATTTAGCTATGTATTGCTTGTATTGTGGTATCTGCTATTAGGTAATGAGCCAGTATTCTTTCTTTATTGAATATCTTGGTGTGTTAAGACAGCTTCCGTTAAGTAGTTGTATAAAATGTTGCAGTTCCTCACTTACTTGTTCCACTACAGACTGATATCTATACAATTATACAATGTTCTTACTCTACGACAGATTCAGGTCAAAACTGGACAAAAACACATTAATAATTTTCGTATTTCACTGGCTTCTTGTCAAAACTAGACAATAACACAACACAAAATTTCTTGTAACCCTACATCTTCCAGTCCAAACTAGACAATAATACATCTACGTTTTCATTGTGCACAGCTTCACTGGGACACTGGGCTGTCATTCATCAGTGAGTGTATCGTTCGTCTCGTTTTCTGGATGAGCTTAGACAACAAAAACAATACATTCTAAATGATGATTCATTGATGTCTAGACAATATAAATCATCAATTTTCTGCTTGTGTGCGTGAGTTTTCACATTACAGGTGATTAATTCTCTTATTATTCATCCACATCAAACAAACGCATGCATTTACGAGTTAAGTATAGCTTAACACATGACGACACATGTTGAGGAGGACAGATGTTCGAGACAACGGTTTTCGTTTGATTGAAGGGTCTGGTATTTTTAATTGATGATAAGAAAGTGCCCGATCCATTTTGTTCATGTAAGAAATGAAACATGGCTGGTTCATATTCGACTACAGATATAAGTCCTACCAAATGTTCACATATTCGCTGATCCGTGCTTTTAATTGGGATATAAAATATACGCAATTTGACAACCAAAAAAAAACAACCAATTAAAATTACAGATAAGACAACAGTAGTGAGCAGGTGAAGGGCCCTTAAATTCTAGCCCGTTGTAGTTGGGTTATGCGTATGGATTAAAATATTAATTTGACGAGTCATGCAGATTACAAAATAGGAATGAGTCCGATTATAATATGTCAGGGATTATAACATGAGATATGTCAGAGATAAATGTTCAGGTAATCATGTCAAACCGATCTCCTAAAATCTGAGAGTATATGCAAGTCAAATTATGCGATACCTGTTTAGACTATGGTATGTATGGATGCAGTGTTATAGTTAATGTACTCATTCATAAGCATCCTAGAAGCGACTTTCCTGAAACTACGGGTTAGATCGCAACTCGCATGCATCCCACACACGATTAGAGTGTGCAACCAAACAAAAGATATGAATATGCGGTTATGTAGCCAAGTTAAAGACAGGTATATGCGGGCATGTAGCCAAATTAAAGACATGTATATGCGGTTATGTAGCCAAATTAAAGACATGTATATACGGTTATGTAGCCAAATTAAAGACAGGTATATACGGTTATGTAGCCAAATTAAAGACAGGTGTATGCAGTTATGCAACCAAATAAAATGTAGGTATATGCGGGTATGTAACCAAATTAAAGACATGTATATGAGATTATGCAACCAAATTAAAGACGGGTATATGCGGTTATGCATAACTGACGACAACAACGTCTAACCACCATCTCCCTTTGGTAACACATTTCAATAATTAAGGGACGTCCAACTACTTAATCATGTAAACCATATCCTCAATTTTCCATCAACTGCATTTGTAGAAAATCCTTTTTTATGAATAGCTGTAGAAATATATTTCACATTTACGCTATGAAATTAGTTAGTTATTCGTCGGATCTTCATCACAGCAAACTGGACATATCCATAGTTGCTCCGACCTCTCCCTGAATGTATCTGCCATTACACTTCTGCTGACAGTACCGGTCCTCTGCTGGTTGACCATGATTCTTCTGCTCCCTCCAAAATGTTCACTTCTAGCATATGAAATTAGTGTATAAATACACGATTATAGATGTCAACATTTGTTAGCCCTTCCCGAGTCGTTCGTGCCACCTACTGACCAATATTCCATTTTCCTGTTTGATGATGAAATTTATGGACATTCCATAATATTAATTACGCCCAGTCGGACATTCAACATTCATCCTCATCGTCCTCCCATGTGAGTTCATCTTCCTCCCATGTGAGTTCAACTTCCTCCCATGTGAGTTCATCTTCCTCCCATTGTGAGTTCATCTTTCTCCCATGTGAATTCAATTAAAATTATACGATTAAAATTATTCCCTAACTATAACATAGACCTACATAGGGAATATCTCCTCTGCTTGACTTCCACCGCCATTACTTTCCCAAATATAGGTTCCTTTATCCATGGGATGTGTAGTAGAATCCTTTTTGTGATTGACGTTACTCTCCAGGTGAATTAAACAGTTACCATGGACCACTAAAAATAGAAAGTTCCCTGTCCACTGGCTTGTCGCGGATCAAAGTGAGGCCCGCTAGCCGTCTAAATAACAGCAACAACCACATTTTCCCGTGGCAACGTCCGTGGAATAAATACTTCGATACCCCCCCCCCCCCTGTATCATAAAAGGGCTTGTCAACTGTTTACAGAAATCTCTCTCTGTCTGTCTGTCTGTGTATTATTATATATATATATATATATATATAAAAGTAAAGTAACCCATAGCATTTATTAATGCCGTAGGGGTGTGAGATGTTAGCGATCTCACATTCCATAGGCTCTGCAAATGAGGGCGGTAGCCATCTCCTCTCCCTCGCAGTCTTTACTTCCCGGATTAATCCGGTAGCCATTTAAGGCTAGGTCGACCTGGGTGCCGTTGCGATCTGAAAACATTTCCGCCTCAACTGGGGAATGAACCGAGGACCACTCATATGCGAAGCCAGTGCGCTAACCACTGCGCTAACGCGGCTCCCATATATATATATATATCCTGCCACATCCTGCTTTAATAGGATATCGTATATACATATCACCAAAAAATTGGCATACGGTCCATATATGGGAACGTATAGGAATGGAGGAATTGATGATCATATTTATGTTGAAAATTGATACTAGTCAATTGCTTACTTGTCAATCACTGTCTTGTAGTTGGTCACTGATGGGTAAGCTCGCGTGCAATGACGCCGATCGTATCACAAAATGCATTTACTTTTAACAACTTTCGTGTATGAAGAAATCTCAAAAGCATTAATTGTATTACCAGCAAGTTTTTAGCGACCGAAACGTTTTCTATTAAACACCCCCTTTTTTCCCCAAAGATTTTTCTAGTTATTACTCAAATATTAATATTGACATCATTTATATCCTTTTAAAATTACTGCATACTGATGGAATATTATACTTAACTTTAAAATCTTTTAAAATTTGGCCACGTGTTTTTCTAACATATGTCACCATTAAAATATGTTAGTTCATGTCAAAATTTAACATGTCGCAAGTCGTATCATACATTACCTAAAACATCACTTAAGTCTGGACATATGCTATCTTTAACATCTCTTAAGCCTGGCCAGATGATACCTGTCAAACGTTCTGAATTTGTTTCTTCTATGATCAGAATCATGAAACAATTTTCAAGTATCACTGAGTTTTTTACGTTAACAAATGACTTGTCCCTAGGGTAAGTAACGTGACAGATGCTACAAATATTTTATAATTCAGTGTGTCAATTCTCGTGTGTGAAGAAATATCAAACGCATTAATTGTATTATTAGAGAGTTGTACGCGGCTGAAACGTTCTTTTCTTCAACCCCCCCCCTCCCCAAGCCTTTTCTTTATTTCTCAAATATTAATATTCACAAAATTAATAGCCTTTTAAATTTCCAATTTTTAGCAACAATTATAAAAAAATATAATAAAATTATAATAATTTATAATAATTAATAATAATTATAAAAAATTATAACAATTTTAAAAAAATTATTATACTACATTTTGTTACTTTCTAAACTAAATAATAAACTGTACATATGTAATCATTGCTTATACGGACGCCTGTGCACATATCCTGATACATGTATTATACTATATGTTTTACCCTACTTCTTCACAGTCGTTTAGTCTAGTTTGTCAATGTAACCTAACGTTATTTATTTCATACACTTTGCACACACAAAGTCCTAGTGTTTAATCCGAATGTATGAAATTCGATTTAGTTCCTCGTTTGCATTTCGTTTTCTAGTTGATTAGTTTCATGATATAATCACCATGCGTTTTATAAACTGCCTATGATTACTGTTGTAATCGTTTACCTTATCTACTAAACATCTATGACTCGCTTCACTGAGCAAGAACTAGTCATATGCGTAATAACTGTTGCCACATAATACATTATAAAGTAGGGATGTGTGGGGTGATCATCAAACATAGAAGACTGGGAGTGAGGCATTTCAGTTTTTCAGTAATTTTTATTGAATGCGTCGACATACGGCGTGGCTATTGACGGTGTTCTACGGACCTTCTTGCAGAATTAATGAAGCATTAATACGTTACTTGATTTATGCACTTGAAATCGCATGCCACAAATAGCCAAGGCTACTCCAAGTATATTGAAAGTTTCCCATGGGAAAGGTGATAATAATCAAAAACCTACCGAGTGAAGGTCTGTTTACGTTTTACAGTTACTATTTATAGTTATGTCGATGGTCAAGAACAAAATGTATTGTCCAATGAACAGAGATACTATCCAATAAAAATATCCGTAAGGACCTAAACATTGAAAAAATGCTGGCATCTCAAGATTTTTAAAAAATTACTGGTTAAAATATTGTGAACATATTTTAGAAATCTTAATAACGGAGAGAAAGGTTGCAGGTTAGAGGAC